>LPNX010601935.1:23890-127503 GCA_001517045.1 Pseudotsuga menziesii | reverse complement strand
GGTAAACCACACTTTCTTATTCCAGGTAATGCAAAGGTACGGCTTCGCCCAAGAATTTATCAGTTGGGTCAAGGCCTGTATTAGTAAGCCTTGGATAGCCCTGCTTATCAACAGAAGAGCAGCCCCTTTCTTCCAAGCTTCGAGAGGTCTGAGGCAAGGGTGCCCTCTCTCACCCCTGCTTTATGCCATTCAGGCCTCTGTCCTTAGCTATCAGTTGGAAAACACCAGGCAAGAGATGGACCTTCCAGGCATTAGAATGACCAGAGGCACTAAACATATCAATCATGCGCAATTTGCGGATGATACCATCCTCCTCGGTGGAGCCAGTCAAATCATAGCTAGCCGTTTCCAGAATGAAATTACTCGTTACTGCCTCGCCTCTGGAAGTAAAATCAACTTCAGAAAGAGCCAAATCTATGGTTGGAATGTAAATCCCAGGGAAATGCTAGTGATCTCCCGGGTTCTCAATATGAAAGATGTTGTCTCCTGGGATTCTTTCATCTATTTAGGGGTGCCTATCTTTAAAGTCAAGACCAATAGCTCAGCTTGGCAGCCCATTGTGGAAAAAATTAAAAATAAAGTCACAGGATGGGGGACAGCCTGGTTAAATCTGGCTGGCAAAGTGATCCTAATTAAGGCAGTGCTGAACAATTACTTGTTGTACTAGTGCTCTATGATTCTAGCTCCGGCCAAAATCATTTCTCGAATTGAAGGTATGTTAAGATCTTTTCTGTGGCAGGGTGGAGCTAACGGGAGTAAAAAATTTGCACTGGTTAAGTGGGAAACTGTCAAATTGTCAAAGCAGGAGGGTGGCCTCCAAATCAGAGATTTAAGAGCTCAAAATCTTGCCATGGGATCCAAGCTGCTTTGGAGTATGCTAGCTCCCAAACCGTCCTGGTGCAGCACTATGCTGAGATGTAAATACTTTCTAGGCCAACGGCTGAGATGTATTGATGAAGATAGTCATATTAATAATGGTTCAGCGATTTATAAATTATGCATGAAGGCGTTGCCTCAATTCAGGGAGGCTCTCTATTGGATCCCGGGCAATGGGCAATCCATCAACGTCTGGAACGATGTAATTCTATCAAAAAATCCACCTCAGCTTCCTCGTCTTCAAGCCTGGATGGAGTCGTTGGGCTTGTTTTCTCTATGGGATATTTCTACCTGGGAGAGAGATGTCTCAAATCGTTGGGGAGGCTGGGCTGTTCCAGCGTGCCCTGAAGAGCTGGAGGAAGACAGAAATAAGCTGTTAATTCACTTGGCAGGCCTCGCCCCTCTAGCAAAACACAAGAGAGACAGACGTGGCTGGGGCTCTGGCAAATACACAGCTCTAGCCGGTTACTAGCGTTTTGCAGCCAGCTATAATGTCCCTGCAAACCCAAAGAAATGGAATATCTTATGGAATTGCAGCACGCTACCTAAGATTGATATATTTATATGGACACTATTGCATGAGAAAATTCTCACGGGGGAGAATTTGGTTAAAAAAGGATTTGCTGGGCCGTTCCGCTGCCCCCTTTGTGCAAAAGACTCTGAGAATATCAGTCACTTGTTTCTTAACTGTCCTTATGCTATATCAGTTTGGAAGGACGTGATAAAGAGCTGGGGAGCTGAAATAAAGTTACCGGGTAACATTCAGGACTGTTTCCTTTGCTGGAGTAATTCTTATCATGGAGAGCTGACCAATAAAAAAGGACTGCAGGCCTGCTGGATGAAACTCCCCAAAGTCATTTGCTGGGGTCTCTGGATCGAAAGAAATCACATAATTTTTAAAGACAAGCACCAACCAGCGTGGAAGACAGCCATAAAAATAAATGCACTTTTAAAGGAGATCGTTAGAATTTCAAAAATCCCAAATAATAAAGGGAATTTGACGGACAATGAAAAAAAATTGACGCAAAGTCTTGACATCAAGACTGCAAATCATATGGTGGCTAACAAGGTGGAGGATTGGGAGATCAGGCTAGACACCTCACAGTTTGAGAATTGGCTAAAAGAGAGGAAAATTTTTAAACTTTTCTTCAATGGAGTCTCCAAAGGAAATCCGGGAAGAGCGGGAGGTGGCGGCGTTATTTTTGACCCTGGAGGAAATAAGGAATTAGAATACTCCTGGAATATCGGTTATGATTCCAATAATATGGCAGAGGCTTATGGGCTTTGGCAGGGTCTTAATCAGTTGAAGGTAATAGGCGCGGAAGAAGTTATAGTATTTGGAGATTCCAGAATAATTATTCAGGAGCTGAATGGGGGAAATAGGGGCAAGAATGAGCGCATTGCAAGACTGATTAAGAGAATTAGATCCAAGGCCAACACGTTCAGGAAGATTAAATTTTTCCATGTTCTTAGAAATACTAATGTTTTGGCGGACTCAGCGGCCAATAATTCCATAACTATTGGCCTTAATGAGCTATTTGTTAACTCGATTGCAACCATTGACATCCCTCCTTAGTTTGCTGTTGGCTTAATGCCTGGCACTAGTTGTGATTCTGGTTGGTTGATGTATTGTGCCCCTCTGTTCAGCATTTTCTTTTCTGAGCTCTCCTCTTTAATATAACCGCTTCTGTTAAAAAAAAAAAAAATTCAAGTTTTTTTAATTCAAATATTATTAACATTATTTAAAAAAATAGTTTAGATTTATTTAAACATTAGATTTATTAAGTATAAAGAAGGATTAAATTTCTTGAGTTGTAATTTTTTTGGAAAAGTAAAACTTAAGGAAAAGCTTAAACTTAAAAGAATTTGATCCATTTGGGTGCTTGGTAGGTCTAGAGTTAAGATCGGTTTATACTAGTTTAATATGTAAATCTCTAGTAAGTGCTCAAATCTCTTTTGATATTTTATTATTTTATTAAAGTTTCATGTGTCAATTCCACATTGAGCACGAAATTACACTACTCCATCATACTGGACTATAAAAGTGTCTCTCGACACAATACAAATAAAAATTTATTTAGTTATGATGTAATTTTTAAATGTAATATGTTGTATTAGATATTTTGATTAATAATAGAAAAAAAAAGTGAAAATATCATACGGAAAAGATGACAAAAGGCATATCTTCAATTAAACAAATTTACATTTTTCATAAGTATATTTCTCTTTTTAAAAAATTACTAAAAGAAAATGGTGAACCAACTTTCCACTTTTATTGGTAGGAGATATGTAACTCCTTATTACTCATTTTAGAGCTTACATGTGACATTTCCTCAATAATTACACTCTTAAAAAAAATTGTGCTTTGAAAAATTTAATTCGTTTTAACATTTCCTCAATGTTTACACTCTAAAAAAATTCACCTTGAAAAATTTAGTTCTTTTTAACATTTAGTAGATCCCTTTTAAAATAGATTTATGCTAATATACATACATATCTTTTTTTAATTTAAAAAATAATTAATAATTTTTTTATTAATATAAATACCCAAACATTTTATAAACATTTATAAAAACAAAGAGAGCTGATTGAAATATAAATATTCTTTATTTATTCATTAAAAGTCAAATATATGTATTTCTATGTACAATAAAACAACCCATAACTCATAAAAGCATGTATGTATTTTAACATTACGCATAGTTTTAGTACTTAATACACGGGTTAATATAAGGTAACCATTTTATATAAATAGTTAAGCCATATGTGGCCATTCTTGTAATGTGTGTAGTTAATGGGTTAGTTATATTTGTAACGTTAGCTTAGTTTATTATTTTAAGCTTATTATTTTAAATTAATTAGTTTAAATTTTTTATAATAATATTAAAAATAATTAATATATTTAGCAAATTTTAATTAAGTTGTGAGGAATTGATTAAATTGGTAAAAGCAAAGTATTATTAAAAAAAAATTAAAAATTCATATTTACTTATTAGTTACTAAAAATTAAAATTAAAATAAAACTAGCTTAGTTTTTTTTAAATCTAGATTTATCAAGATATAAAAAAATTGACATGTAAAAAAATTAAGATAAGGTTTAAGATGGATCTATGTTGGTTTTAATCTTCATCAAAATTTAGATCTTATAAAAGTGAGTGGCTCATAATGTCATTATGATCATTAAATCAAACCAAATGGCATCATACCTACTTCAAATTATAGGAGTAGTCTAAATGTTGAGACATTTTTGTTATCATAGTCACCAAAATTTGATGATATAATTTCTATCCATTGTTTGTATAATAAAAACTTCAGAGAATCTAAATATGTTTATGAAGTTCACATATAATCTTTGGTCAAATTGTGATTTTTTATTATTCGAATTGTTTTTTATCACAAAATTAGATTTATCGCCCTTAAATACCCCTATTGCACCTTTATTGTGTAATCTCAACAACTTATATTTACAATTCTTCCCAGATTTCAAACAAAATAATCGAAAAAATGATTAAAAACATCCAATAATATAAACTACTAAACTACTCACAAATGATGATGATGATGGTCTTTAACGTCCACTGAGACCAAATTTGGTCTATTAAGAGAAAATAGAGGAGCTAGAAGGTTAGAAAGGTCAGAGCTAGAGAAAAGATTATGGAATTGAGATCTAAAGTGGGTGTAAGAAGGGCTCTCTAGAAGAAAGTGGTTTTCATCTTCAATGCTCATAGACTCACACAGATGACAAGTCCTCTCAGCCCACGACATTTTAGGGGTTGTCCAACGCTCGGTTTCACTATGAAGTTCATTAGAGTTTGTTACAATTTTGGCAATATTAATTTTTTCTTTGAGCACATTTAGATAGAAAGATAATTTTGGCCCTCAAGATTAGGGTTAATGATTTCTTTATAATACCGTAAATTTTTTTGAACCTCTAAATCTTCTTTGCACCACATTTTCACTTTGAACATATATGTATTAATATTTTTAATGCTATCGATATTTTGCAGAGTTACAATTTTGTAAATCCCTAATAGTTTAACCAAGTTGTGGCATCTTTAAGCCAACCTCACTTGAGGTGTACGTGGTTTTGGTTGTAGTTAAGAGGGATTTTAGGAAGTCGACGATCCCCAATATTGTTTAATTTGTGCTTGTACATTAGATATATAATCATAGCCATGTTTCAATAGGGGAGAGTCACCTTACTTCTAAACGGAGAATAGAATAGGGCATATGTCTCTTAATTTTAATATTAAAAGTAATAAATCGTTTCTAGATTTGCTCAATGTTGCATCCCCAAACTTCACAACCATATAATATAACGAAAATGATAAGCATTTTAGAAAAGAATTTATTATGTCCCACATCACTAAGTTAACCGACTAACAATTGTTTTCAAAACCAAAGTAAGCTTTCCACACTTTATTAATCCTCTTCTCGATACTATAATTTCAATTAAACTTGTAATAAAAATCAATTTCTAGATACTTACAAAAAGTTACTTTCTCCAAATTTTTATGATAACAAGCAAAATTGTCATAACCCTTATTCAATTTGATAAAGATATTATCATAACCATATAATTTAAATCATACTTCACCTTCAAACCATAACCATAGATTTAAAATCTGTAATGATTCCTATAAAGCAATCTCGAATCTAAGTAGAGTGCCCCAGAGCCGTGTTCATGCAGGTTGGACTTGTCTTCAATAATAAAAGAACTATTTTTAAAATTTGAGTATGCCCTCAAAGTATTCTTTGAGGTCACGTTAAGGTATTTATGAATGCAACGAAAACACAATTCGTGCCACGTCTTTCATTGGCCAACACCAATACTTCATATCAAAGTCATTTCATGCCAATCTTGAATAAAGACTAATGCAATTCTAGAACTACGGCTCTCTTTTTTCTTTCATGAATTGATTCTTATAACAATTTCAATCCAATTTGTTTTCTCTTTTAAAATTAAAAAATTAGTATTTTTTATATTATGATTTAAACTAAATTTTATTTTAAAAAGTAAAAGATAAATAATTATAATTATTAAAGTGTCAATGGTAATTATAGGTTCCTAAGTGTATACTTGAACATAAATAATTTGCTTGTTTCAAATTAATATAAGCAAGAACCATACTAGAAATAAACTCATACTTTGAAAATCTGCAAATCTCAATGATCCAAACATAATTCATCGCATTGTAATCCACAACTTTGCATATAAAACTAAGGCTCCCTACCAATAGGTGGAAGAGCTACAACAAACCTTGATTAATACTTATCATCACTATCTCAAATCAAATTGTAGCAATCATAAGTCGACCTACCAAACAAGATAGCAATGTATAAGCATAAGCCATGCAAATAATTGTACAAACCACACAAAGAACCACTATCTTTCACAATCATAGAAACATTTACCAAAACTACAAATCTTCATTCTCCAAACAACAATCTAAACACTCAAAGAATTATTGAACACATAAGTTGAGGGAGTAAAACACCTCAATATTAGAATCCATACAGTAACTAATATAATCCATGTACAAAAATCCATCCACTAAAATTGCAATCTCATGTTTTTCCAACAATGAGCCAAACACAAGTGAATTGGTCAATAAACCAAACACTAATGGATTGGTTAACCCAACAATAAGTCAAACACTAATAGATTGGTCAATAAACCAACCACTAGTAGATTGGCTAATGGAAAATACAAAATAGAGAGCACAACCCCTTTGGATTCAATGAAATTAACAATGTAAAAAAAAATGCCTTAAACACTCATCACCATCCTCTATCCCCATACAACAGACTTTTTTTATTTTATTTTTTATTTTCCAACCCACACATAAGATGGGTTTAAATATTACATCAACCCACCAACCAATCCAAAGTAATAAAAACATTTTTAATTAATATTGATATTATTTAAAATCAATATAAAGTAATAAAAAACAATTTAGTTAATATTGATATTATCTAAAAATTCCATAGATGTGGGTGATCGGGGAGGACTGTAACTGAGCACGTGGCGATCAGCTAAGTGTCATGCGCCCCCATCATTATTATGGGTGTGTCGCAATGAAAGGAAATGTATAAGTGTTAACCAAAACGCTTTCAATCCATCAAATCCAACAAACTAAATACTTGAAGTTTTAATTTTGAGTGGTCAAATCGCAATTTTAGCAATCTGATGGTTTTAAAATAAAAAATTTAGTAAAAAGAAATAATAACAATTGCGAAAATTGCAAACTTATTGAAATAGAAAAATTCTAAAAATAGTTTTAACCTATTTTTATTAAAAATTGGAAAAACAAAAAACAAAAAAAACTAGGCGTTTTAGTTGTCTTTTCCTACTCGAACTCTAATTTTCCTAGAGTCCTTTAAGGTGATGGAGAAAGGTGGTATCATTTTTGGCAAATGTTAAGAGAATTCCAAGCTAATGGATCTGTAGGAGGATGAAGATAGTACGCATGAATTAATAATGGGATTATGGCCAACAGGGAAGAAGGATTTCATGGAGGTACGAGATCCAGGTGGTATATTTGCCTAAATTTGATGGACAATTTGAATTCCTAGTCTTGTTTCTATATATGTTCCTGTAGATACCCAAGTTGACCAAGGCATTGACTGCGGGTTTTTGGGTCGATATTCTCAAATTCAAAGGAAATATCACCATAGTATGAAGGCATAGATCATTCTCCCCAAGTCCAGTTCCTCCAAATCACTCTGCAGCCATGCTAACAAACGAAGGATTACATGAATGCAATTATTCATAACATTATTGCTAAAAATATATATGTATATATATTTAGTATTTCAACTTGTTAGTCTTTTAAATTAAAAATAAAACAATAAATTACCTTGTATGCATGTATAGGCCTTTGTTTTGGCCAAACTGGATGAGTAATATATTAAAAAGAAGAAAAATGCTTTATCAATCTTTCCCTCTTGTTTTGTTGAGGCTTTTATTTCCAAATTATGAGTTTGGGGTTTCATAGTGTTCCTTAGTTTATATCCTTTGGAGGTTTGACCTGTCACTTGAGCATTTTTCCTAGAAATCTTTCCGTTGACTTTTTCAATTTCTTCATGTCTTCCTTTGGCTTGTCATTTTCACCCATCACCTTTGCACTATTTTTCTTTAGGAGTTCATTTTTCAGATTTTATGTCTTTCTAAGGGCCTAAACTTCCTTAATTTCACTTTTTAACTCTATGACCTATCTCTTTTTCTTCTTCAATTTGAACTTGCAATCAAAGTGGAGAGTGTCACCCAGTCCTCTCCTAATCCTGGAGATTACTCTTTTGTAAAAGAGGTATCTATAGGAATTGTTTCTTCTATTCGATCCTAATCTGGAGAAATTCCATTGCCACTGTCAACAATGTTTGAAGGCATTTTATTTGTTGAGGAAGGTTCCCCTAATTCCCTCTCTTTACTTTCTAGATATTCATATAATTCTTGTTGTTTTTTGTCAGTTTTAGGAGTTGACATTGAATTTTGTTTAGGGTATCCAGTCCTAGGCCTCTCTGTAATTTTTACAAATCCTGGTTCTTGATGTTTGTTTTCTCCAAGTTTCTTTGACAAAGCTCTTGTCATATTTTGTTGCAATAAAGATTCTGCAATTTCATTTCTTTTCACCTTCAATTTCCTATGTTTATCCTTCTTGGTTTTGTGTGTTGGAGTTTCAAAATTTTCCTTTTTTTCATTGTATCTTTAGATATGTTTCTTGACATGTCTTCTACAGCATTCCATGTTACCTCTTCAATGTCTTCATATCCATTTGCTGCCAAATATATATTTTTGAACCATTTTTCTCCCAATTGTGGCAATCCTTTAATCTGAGATATCAAGTTTTGAAAGATATAAATAGCAAGATTTTCTACATGTGTGCAATCGCAGTCAAATGATTGAGCAAACGTTCTGGCCACCTCCACATTGTGCCCTTCCAATTTTCCAAAGAATTCGGGCCACCCTATTCTTCTCAAATTTTGCTACATTTTGCATGTACTCCTACCAAGACAACTCCATGGGGTTTGAACCTGACTACCATATTCTTTTCTGAAACCCTCTTTTGATATGTTATGCTTTATATACTATATTTCTCAAGAGTGGGTAATAATGGCAAGATACGAAAAATGAGTGAAGTTATAGGATGGTGTATGGTGGGAAATTAATGATATAGGATAAGAGAATAACGAGTCAAGGTGTAGGGTAGAGAAATAATGGATTATGGTAGGGAATAGTGAGATAATGAGGAAGAATATAAGTTAGGAAACTAAACTAATGGGTAATAGTATATCTAGTAATGTGTGGATAGGAAAAATAAATGGATAAAAATGATAATGGATAATGGGAGGTTAGATAACTTATGAAAGGTATGATAGAATAATAGAATATGCTTTCTCTGAAAAAAGAAAAAGAAAAACAATCACATAGGTAATCTAGTTGTATTCTAATTTCTTTATTAAAAATTTAAAACACCAAACTTTGATTTACTAAATACCTGATTTTGCACACTTGGATGTCCTCATCTTTGATGTCTATAGATTTGATTACTTCAATTTGATTTTATTTAGCTTGAATGTCTTCATAGGTGCTTGGACTAGCATATGAGAGTGATACATGCCAAAGTTGAACCATATAAGAGAGGACAAAAACTCTTGAACAAATAAATATCTATCCCAACAACCATATTAAAATATGGATTGCAGGAAAGAAAACAAATATACTAGAGCTGATTTTAAAACTTTAATTGTTGGAGCATAAGAAAAGAATTGTGGTTGTTGCATAAGAAAAGAGTTGTTGGAACAAGGCTGAATTGAAATCTTTTATTGGAATAATATGTTTAACATGTTGTTGCAGATAGCTACAAGAATTTGCTACAGGAACAAGAACATAAATATGCATGTTGATGATGTTGATTGGTGTTGTATTCCTTGACTTTTGTTGTTGTACCGCTATTGGAAGAATGAAGAGGTTGTTGAGTGAAAGAGTTGTCTGCTGCAGGAATTATGGTAATGCCATACTCCACTAGACTAGAGATTTCTTATGCCCACATGCAAGTAAAATAGGGGATATGCCACAAAGGTTGTTGTTTCAAGCATTGTAACAAGTGGATTGAATAATATGCCAATAAATCTATGTAATCTACTCTTTTATTTGTAAAATTAAAAGGTTGCAACTATTGTTTATTGTTTTACATAGTCTTCAAGCATCCCAGAACTATAGTAGAATTCTTTCCATGTGAATGAATGTATTGAAGTCAAGCATGGAAAGAAATCATTGGATTATCGACAATTAATCTATGTCTCTAACCAATGAGACCAGTCACCATCGATGTCAATGGGAATCAAGGTACCTTAATGCATCTTGCAAGGCACGAATGAATGTGTTGGATTCAAGTAATCTTCAAGATCTGATATTCAAGAGGCATTAATGCGTTCCCAATGCTATCCGTGAGGAAACCTGTCATTGAGCCATACAAGTTCCAAGGAATTATAAATATCTCTTGATCTTAATCCCAGATGAGTGTTGAAGTCGATGGGATAAGAACTACTTAAAGGAAGGACTTAAGGAACCCAACATCATATAGTACGAGCATACAAAAATATGATTTGAAGAACCATCATAAAAGATTGAACCAACATGCAGAACTTTATTATGAGTTTTTCCTATCAGTAGCCTAATTGTCAAGCAAAACTTGTATCCAACTGCGCTAGTAAACTAGTTTTCACAGCTTGACTTATTTTTTCCTTTATTCTTTTATTCATTTATTTATTCTTCTACACTATCCTACTTTACTTAGAAAAGAAAATATTTTTCAATTGTAGGAATACTTCCAATGGAGCCATTTGTGTAGCAAGGTATCTAGTGTACTCGTATCCAGGGATAATTTTAAGGAACCATACTTATTTAAAAATGTATAAATGTTGGCGAATCTTACCAATTCTTAAAATGCCAACTATAAAATATTTGGCGATATTTTTGTAAAAACATTTCAATTTCTAAGGATTTTATGTAGTTTATATAATAATTTGCCAATTTTTAGAGTGAAAAAATTTTACCCCATCAAAATTGGGCGAAACGGGGCTTCAAAAAGTGCAAATTGGCGAATCTTTTTTTGGAAAAAAACATGGAAAAATATCCCATGGCATAAATTTCGCCCCTAAAATTATCCTTGCTCATATCCAAATTTGAAAAGTATACCCTAATAAGTATGAGGAAATGAGAGGCAGATTGCTCTAATGGAGATAGTGTCAAGATTTGTTGAAATATGTAGTGGTATTGTGGCCTAATGAACGTTTGGAACTAAGTATCAATGTAGTCTTTGTCTTCTTGGCTCCCTTCTTTGGTTTATGTGTCATCAAGTTCTTCAAAATTTTGCTCCTCAAACTCTTGAATGCAAAAGAGATATGGATCTAGTGACAAAGATGCAAGGATTTCTTCTATCTCAAGCTCCAGTGTTTGTTCTTCATTGGATGATGTCCATCACTCTTTGATATCTTCTTCTTCAAGTTGATAAGGATAACTAGAAGAAACTTCTAAACCCTCCTTCTATGAACTTGTTCATGGATCCTTTGGTCTTCTACTACTTCTTGAGATGCAGACACCTCCTTTGTTACAATTATGAACTTTGGACGAGAATTTGAAACAATCCTTGTGATGGAAGTTCCTCCTTTAGTCAACAATTTATTGAGGATATTTCAGTTCTTTTGGTTGGTATATAGATGATCTGGATTTATGCAGGAACACAACAGAATACACAAATAACCATAGAAACAAATATGCAGCGGAAATAACACTTCATTTCATTAATCAAAGAACTGAAACTTGTTTACATAGATAATGGAAATAAACTAGCTAGAGTGCTGGTAGCTTATCTCTGAGAAGAGACGTGGCGGCTACATGCCTCTGAACTCCCTATTACAATGAGGCTCGAAGGCCTATATATTATTGAGAAACAATGGAAACCCTACACATCCAAAAACCTAACCCTAGGAGGTGAAACATCAGAATGTGGGCCCTGTTGTGTAACTTGGTACATCAATTTCCTGGGGTCGTAACTTTGGCATACTACCTCTGTTTGATGCGCATGATACATCGTTAGAAATATCTCATCAAGGACTACATCCATAAACAACAAATATTGAGTTTGAAATGGACTCATATTTGTCTGGCCATTCGATGTCAAAAAAACGTCGTTTAGGGCCTCAAAACGGCTTCGAAAGTTTAGGACCCGAAAACTGCCAAAAATAGTAAATTGTGCTACAATTAAGGAAACTGGAAAACTAAAAGAAACAATGGTGGGGGTCCAAGTGGAATAGGTGGGTGGCCACCAATATCCTCCTGGATCAATAGATCCTACTCACAAATTGATTAGTACATGGATTTCTTATAAGACCCAAATAAGAAATGCAATAAAAAAAGCACACCACTCAAAGAAAAAACAAAATTGTTCATGTACTCAAATTCCCTCGTTCTACTAACTTTGTTGTCACCGAGTTATGTTTTGACATGAGTTTATGCTCCTCTTTACATGAATCAATCAAAAACACAAAAGAAATCATATCATTTCAATATCTAGTTAACACAACCTCACTGGTGGAAATTCAGGTTGCAATGTCATATTGCCACAATGATTATTGGCTCCTACAACGATACTTTGTTGACTTGTGAGAACTACATATTGTAAAGATGTCAATCACTCATCCAAATAAAAGTGATTTTCAACTAAATTCTAGCTTCTCCAATATAGAGTTGTCATAGTCTCAATGGTAGTAAGGCAGGTTGCATGATTATGTTACCTTAATTATTGTAGGTCCTTGCAACAACACATTCTTGACTTATGAAAGTTGTAGATTGTAAGAAAGCTAATCAATCATCGCTTGATTAAATCAATTGCAACTGTAAATGCAACTTCAAATAAAATCTAAATTTAATATAGAAATTAAAGAACTGAACTATAACTATAGAAAAACAAGAAACTATATAAAAACAAGAAAGTATAGAAAAACAAAGATATGTACATAAATTTACAAAAGTGACATGAATCAGAGCAAGGGGGGCCTCCAATCTTGGCACATGCACAATTGAGACAAAAAAATGCAGAAACCATATCACTTATATTAACCAACAACTTGTTACAACTCATGTGTGAAATTCAAATCCTATTATAATCCACCTTGGGTGCATTTATACCAAATGAAATACAACAACCTAAGCTTAAATTTCTCTCCAAGAGTGATGAGACATAAAACTAATTTCTATTTTAGTTGGTTCCTTCATGAATTGACGATTTTTCCTCAATTTGATGGATAATTCAAATTTGTGTTCTTGATGCTAGATATTTTCATGTAGATACTTGAGTTGACCAAGGCATTGACTAATGGTTTCTGGGTCGATTTTCTCGAAACCAAAGGAAATATCACCTTAGTATGAAGGCATAGATCATGCTCCATGTTCCTATTTCATCTATATTGCTCTGTAACCATCTTAACAAATGAAGGATTACATGAACACAATTATTCCTGAAATTTTTGCTAAAAAATAATATATTTGTATTTCAACTTGTTAATTTTTTAAAAATAAAATAGAATAATAAATTACCCAATATTCCTTTATATGACTTTATTTAGCCAAAAATGGATGAAGAACATATCAAAAAGATGAAAAATGGGATGGGAATGGGTGAGTTTAAGTGCTTTTTGGACGATAAAATAGAGTACCAACAAGAGGATTTTTAGTTGGTGCACTTAAAAAAATAAGGTGCACTGGTGCACAACTATTTAATATGCAGTAATGCATGCTTTAGGAAGAATGGGTTCTCCAAGGACATAGGAGCATTAGTTTTATAAGGCAATTTTGATAACAAGTGCTCCAAGGCTAAAGGGGAACACTAGTGCGCATATTCCTAAAAGAGAAGCACCAGTGCACACATAGCTTATAGGAGTGTTAGTGCGTGGATTCCCTAAAAGGATTTGATGCACACATAACTTTTAGAAGTATTGGTATACCCATACCTAAGAGATAAGCATTGTTGCACCCACACCAATTTGAAGTGCCTATATCGATGCTCCAGGATTTTTAAAAAAAAGGAGCACTAGTGTGACTGAACCAAAGTGAAGCATTGATGTCAATTCCCCATGATTAAGAGGAACATTGATGCTCCAATGATTAAATATAGTGATGTTATATCAAATAATAAATCATTTATTTCATATCAAAAATTGATAATTTATATATCATTTTAGTCATTTTCACAATTAATTAAATTAATAAATACATGATTATTAAAATGTAGTGATAATGTAACGTTTATTTTAAATATTTCAAGTATTAGTACTTACCCTTTTTTTTATAATGAATCCGTACATATATTTAAAGAAACAAAACTACTTGCATAATATTAAAAAAATTATAATTTTGATTATCTGAGATAAAAAATTACAGTTGCAAGCATATAAGACATTAGAAATAAACAAAAAATTGTTATGAAATTATGCAATAACTAATATCGAAATGTTAAGCATTACAATAGGGTAATGATAGTAAACCACCCATACAAAACCATAACAAATGGAAAAGCATTCAAGCAACTTAATAAGTGGATATGTTGTATAACACCACTTAATTGTTATATGGAAAAAATTTAAAGAAAACTCTCCAAAACCACTCATTTACTAGAACTAATATGCCCAAAGTGGAGAATTAATGCTCTGAGACCAAGGAAGAGAATCAATCACTTTGGTGCTCCAAAATAAAAATAGAGCATTAGTGCTTTTAGAAAAAAGGGTAGTATTGGGGCTCCAAGAATACCATTGCATATGTTGAATAAATTCATGAAATTCTACAAAATGGGGATGTAATCCCCTTTGGACATGCACCCATGTTACAAAAACGTGTGCCCAATTATTGATCGAGTTTACCCCCTCTTTTTCTATCCATATTAGTTGGTGTAAAATCCTAAAACAAATCCAATGATAACCTAAAAATAAAGAGAAAACTCTCAAAGGAATTAATAATAATAATAATAATAATAGAAACAACTAATAAATAAGGAACAATATTGAGAAATAAAAAACAACACAAAGAAAATCACTAATGGGGATATGCAACCATGTTGAACAAAATTGTACCCCTTTCTTGGTTGAACTTGCCCCTCATTTTCTAGCCATATTGTTTATATAAAACACTAAAAAATTAGGAATGATTTTTGTTAACTGTAATAGAATAAAAATGAAATTAATAATAAGAAGAAATGAAATAATGAAGGGGAAAATAAATGGTTACTTGGTTGCAATACTCTTTATATTTCCCTGCATTCATGGTTATTTGTATCGCATTCTCATGTAGAGACACCTCCTCTTCCTGTTCTGCCAAGTGAAATGAACAAATGAAACAAACCCTCACTTTTTACTCTCTTTGGGAGTCATATTTAGGTTTTTCCTGCTTTTTTTAATGTGAATTATTGTTCAATACTTCAACATATTATGAGCACCAGTCCGCCCATACATAAATGGGAGCACTGTTGCACCCACACCTTCTAGGAGCACCAATGTGTGCATGCCTTAAATAGGATCACACATGCACCCATACCAAAGAGGATCACCAATGCACTCACAAAGAAGAGGAGCATCAATGCTCCAAGATCACTATGGAAAAACACTACGCTATATGGAGAAACTTTGTAAACTTGGAAATAAGGGAGGTGAAAACCCTTGTGGATATCCACTCATTCTATACAAAATTGTACCATTTTATTTGTTGAACTTGTTTTTCATTTCCTAGCTATATATCTTGACATAAAACCCTAAAACAAATCTAGCATTAACCTACAAAATACAGGGAAAATCCCTCAAACCAACACAAAAAAGAAGCAAAACTAGCTAAGAAAATTATAACAAAAGTAATGAGAAATGGGAAATAATAGAAATAAAATAAATAATGGGATGAAATGAAATAGTGAAGAGGAAACAAATGGTCACCTAGTTACAATAATCTTTGTCTTTCCTTTCATTCATGGCTATTTATATTACATTCTCTTGTAAAACTGCAGGCATCCAAAGGCTTCATCAAGCCTATTCCAATACTTTTCTTTGTCATGATTAAGAATTGGATGTGCCTCTAACTCCATTGTGAGTCTATAGAGCTTCTTGGTGTGAAGGAGTGACTCCATGTCCTCCTTCCACTGGTGGTAGTCGAAGGAAGTGAGCTGCTCCATTGGACGGGCCATTTTGAATGCAGTGAAGAGCTGCTGTAGCGAATGCAATGAGGAGAAAGAGTTGCTTGTAGCGAATGCAATGACAAGAGCTGATAACCTGTAAATCACACAATCAAACATACAAAATAAGGTCGACAATCTGCACTTTTGGAATTTTCATCACACCCAACATAGTTGATCAAGCAAGCTTGATCAACAATTCCTTTACTTGGAATATTAAGTGGTAAATTCTCCAATTCTGGTGCAATACTGGAAGGAGAAAATTTGCTCAAAAAAATGATCCAGCTGGAGATTTGAGGAGGAGAAGTGCCTTTCCCGCCAAGGCTCTGATACCATATTAAATTGAGCACATAGATCTGTGGACAAACACACAACTCACAAGATGGATCACACAATTTACTCAGCAATTGAAGAATGAAACGGTGCAAAAATGGCTTGCAACTGTTAATGCTTTCATTAATAAAAAAAAGTAATTAGATAATAATTACAATGAAGTACAATGGCTAAATTGCCCCATGCAATTTGAATCCTATGTGAGGAAATTCAAATTGGTTTGACTCTACTTAACTGAATGGTTAACTGACCTTGTCTAAATCATTATCGGAGGATTGAATGGTTAACTGACCTTGTATAAATCATTATCGGAGTTCTAAAACACAACTCAAGTGTCTAATTTAGTGTTAACTAAGCTTAACTGGCTGTGGTAGGTGAGAAATGTGCCTCTACTACATGCAACCATACAAACCTAGCGCTAACTGAATGTAGAGGACTAAAATTGAATGTAAATGACTCCTAACTGAGCTTGACTAGTCACCAACTCAACTCAACTGACCTTGGTTGGTATCAGCACTCCCAATGGCTCCTAATTTGTAGGGATTGATCTAGGAAGCTCCTAAACTGATGCATGCAAGTGCAATAAGTGGCAGTAGGCCTCAATTAGTGTTCCCCACACTTTATTAACTGGAACATGTTCCCTAATTAGGCCAAGTGGACCCAATGGTGCTTGTGACTAAAAATAGACTAGAAGGACTCCCCATTTAGACATGACTCCTGATTTAGACATATGAACAAATTAGACAAGGGAGGATTAATAATCCTAACACCCCCCCTGAATGCTAACTTGGACAATCTGTGGGTGTTGGTAACTAAGACCATAGGTCACCCATTACATCAAGTAAAGTAAAGTAACTACTCAATACAAGGAGCTAGGGAAAAAACCACATGGGAAAAATCCCCCCCCCCCTTCTAACTAAGCAAATATAATTAGGATTCAAGTTTGAAACACTTGAAAATGTGTTGTTGCAATCTCTGTGATGTAACGAAGTATCATGCATAGTGTTATGTGCACAGGTATTCTGGGGCCTAGCATGTAGACTTCTCCTTATTCTCCCAAAATGATGATGGAAGGAAGGAGGAATGTAACCTTTGTCTCTTGTTGGATGAAGATGTGTGTAATCATATCTATTCTTCTGAATGTAGTGATACTGAGCCCTTGCCATGTAGCATCTTACAGGGAGTCTATTGCATCTCTCTGAAGGAGGTAAGATTGCATGGCATAGCACAAAGGTCTTTCCCTTCTGAGTGTTAGGTGGTTTTCCAGTCTTCTTCCTAGCTTCCAGTTTGTAAGTAGGGACTAGATCTGGACCTGAATCACCCTAAATCTCAATCTCATAAACTGATACAGTTGGATCTACAATACTAGTGGAAGTTGCAAAAGAAGTAGATGAAATGATTTTACCTTCCCTTGCAAGTGGCTGTTGAGACTGCACTAGTTCTGAAAATGGCATGAAGTGTGAGAACTCATATGCCTTAGAGGCATGATTTGCAACACCCTTCGCTATGATGTTCCTAGTAGAGATATCTATGATCTCCACTGAGTCAGGACCAAAGATCACTCGCTTTGGAGAGCCAGTATGAGTCATCTGGTATATAGATAACAGGTTTGAAGCTAGGGAGGGAACATAAACCACATCTTTGAACTTTCCATGTTCAAGCTTAATAGAGCCCTTCCCTTTGGTTTGAACTTTATTGTTATTTCCCAACTGAATACTAGGATCATCAAAAGACTGTAAAGAAGATAATGATTCTTTGGATGCAACCATATTATTGGGAGCTCCAGAATCAATGAGGAAGGCATGCGCTGTTGAGAAGCTATCGTTTAGTGCATGACCTATCTCAAAGTAATCTTCTGTGTCTTCAATGTCTTATGTGTGGTCATCCTTCCTTGCGCTATTAGGTGCAGTAATGTTATGTTTCTTCAAAAGAAGAGTCATTTCATCAAGTTGTCTTTTCATACAAGAGATTTCTGGATGAAATCCCCTTCCACAGTAGGAACAAAGAGTCTTTCCTTTGCCATTCGTCTTGTTTATTTTCAAACCTGAAGGCTCATTTGACTGCTCTTTCTTCACAGGAGAATCATCCTTTTGCTTCCCTTCATCATTCGCTACCTTAGGTCCTCCTGCAACCAGTGCTTGATCTCCAAAAGATCGAATGATCCCCATTTGGATCAACTTGTCATGCTCATGAGTGAGAGATTCAATGAAAGCATCAAGAGTGGGCATCTTCCAATTTGGATCAGTGAGCCTCACCGATTGAAAAGTTGATACAAATATTGAGTGGTATGCATTGAGTTTTGAGAGAATGGCAAGGATGAGTTGATCATCCTCCTTCTCAACCTTGCATAGCTTCAACTGGAATATCAGGTTCTTGAATTTTGTGAAGAATTCATTCATTGTTTCGAAGTTGGATGGATGAAGAGAGATCAGCTCATTCTCTAGCTGATGGACCCTCAGTTCATCCTTCTTATCAAATAAGGAAGCAAGCTTATCCCAAATCTCCTTGGGAGTCTTCAATCCTTTGATGTGGAAGAGAAGATCTTGAGAGATTGAGAGGCACAGGCATCCAAAGGCTTCATCAAGCATATTCCAGTACTTTTTTTTTCATGATTAAGAATTGGCTCTGCCTCTAACTCCATTGTGAGTCTGTAGAGATTCTTGGTACGAAGCAGTGACTCCATGTCCTCCTTCCACTGGTGGTAGTTAAAGGAAGTGAGTTGCTCCATTGGACGGGCCATTTTGAATGCAATGAAGAGTTGTTGTAGCGAATGCAGTGAAGAGAAAGAGTTGTTTGTAGCGAATGCAGTGACAAGAGCTTATAACATGTGAATCACAAAATCAAATAGACAAAATAAGGCCGATAGTCTGTACTTTTGGAATTTTCATCACACCCAGCATAGTTGATCAAGCAAGCTTGATCAACAATTCCTTTACTTGGGATATTAAGTGGTAAATTATTCACTTCTGGTGTAGTACTGGAAGGAGCAAATTTGCTCCAAAAAAATGATCCAACTGGAGATCTAAGGAGGAGAAGTGTCTTTCTCGCCAAGGCTCTGATACCATATTAAATTGAGCACATAGATTTGTGGACAAACACACAACTCACAAGATAGATCACAAAATTTACTCAACAATTGAAGAATGAAACAGTGCAAAAATGGCTTGCATATGTGAATGCTTTCATTAATTTAAAAAAAAAGTAATTAGATAATAATTACAATGAAGTACAATGGCTAAATAGCCTCATGCAATTTGAATCCTATGTGAGGAAAGTCGAATTGGTTTGACTCTACTTGACTGAACGGTTAACTTACCTTGTCTAAATCATTATCGGAGGACTGAATGGTAACTGAACGTGTCTAAATCATTATCGGAGTTCATCAAAGTTATAAAACACAACTCAAGTGTCTAATTCAGTGTTAACTAAGCCTAACTGGATGTGGTAGGTGAGAAATGTGCCTCTCCTACATGTAGCCATGCAAACCTAGCACTAACTGAATGTAGAGGACTAGAATTGAATGTAACTGACTCCTAACTGAGCTTGACTAGTCACCAACTCAACTCAACTGACCTTGGTTGGTATCAGCACTCCCAATGGCTACTAATTTGTAGGGATTGATCTAGGAGGCTCCTGAACTTATGCATGCAATTGCAATAAGTGGCAGTAGGCCTCAATTAGTGTTCCCCACACTTTAGTAACTGGAACATGTGCCCCAATTAGGCCAAGTGGACACAATGGTGCTAGTGACTAAAAATAGACTAGAATGACTCCCGATTTAGACATGACTCCTGATTTAGACATATGACCAAATTGGACAAGGGAGTATTAATAATCCTAACAGGTTTCTCCCACATCTTTCAATAAGTTAAAACATATACAAATTGTGTTTAGCATACTAGCGTATTAGGAGCATCGGTGCTCCAAAACCTCAAAAAGGAGCATTGACACACCCATACCAAAGATGAGAATTTGTATACCCACACCTTAAAGAGGAACATCGGTGCACCATTACCAAAGAGTAAAAATGTTGTGCCCTTCCCAAAGAGGAGCATTGGTGCTTTGAGGGGATATTGGCTCTCTTGTGCACGTGTTCATGGCGCACTAGTGCTCCTAAACCAATGTGAAGCGTCAATGCACCAAGACCAATAAGGAGAACCAATGTATTTTGGGTTTGTTGACACTTTTGTATGCGTTAGTATCAAAGCACCGTTGCACCTAGACCAATGTGGATCACCCATGCATCTTAACCAAAGTAGAGCATTGATGTCTGTTTGGAATGGGCATTGTTGTGTTTGATAATAAATGGCATTGGTGTGTAGTAATGGTTTGGTGCACTGACAAAAAAACATCTACTAAAACCTCCTACCACTCACCTTTGGTAGTAACCTTCATTATAAACAGAGAATGAGATAAGTTTTGGAGGAATATTATGCAAAAACCTCCACTAGAAGTTGTTTTCCTTGTAGTAATATATTGTTATTTTATGATGAATTCTTTTAGATGTTTTGTTATCATATCATTTGGTTTACTTTTTGGCTTTCATTTGTATGTTGATCATTACTTTAAATAAAATCTATGAATAGATGTAAAAATATGTTTAAAAAATGTTATGATTTTCCTTTATTTATTGTACAATTTTAACCATAAAAATACTTATTTGACATGAAAGTTTAAATATAAAAGTAGCATGTATTTGCTATTATTATAACTAGTTTTTAAATGTAATTTTTTTTGTTAAATAGTTAAAAGTAGTGCTAATCACTATGCATCGAAGTTAGAAAAGTGTAGTATTTTAAAATGTATGACATCCTAAAACAATTGAGAATCTAGTGTACTAAATGAAAATTACAATTCAGAATATAGTGTACTAATTGAAAATTAGAACTTTGAAAAATAAATGACGCGTAACATGTTAAAACATCAAATTTTAGGTTAAAAAATGAATATACAAGAAAATATATCATTAAAAAAATAAAAATAAACTTTATAAAAATAAAAAATAAGCGTGATGATTGAAGATCAACACTTTTTCAAGCATGGGAAAATATGGCCAATGAATGCGGCCTCTAAAAAAGAGATAATTATAGAATGTTCTTGTTAAATAGGTAACTACATTAATTGAATAATTTTGGTGAGCATGAGCTTTTAATGAGCTTTTCATTCTCAATGATCTTCTTGATTGCCTTAGTACTTTGAGTATCGTGTTGACATCAGATACCCTTTAGCTCGTCGTCTGGAGCCCTGTTTGTCTTGGCATCTGGCCGTAAGATTTTGGTGCTCGTGTACCATTAAGCATTTAAGAGCACGTTGATTTGAGGTGACATGTATGTCGCTTCGAAAGTTGAAGGGTTTAGCCCGTACATCGCCGGGGGTTGTGAAGGGTTTTAATGTTGGTCTTGGTGATGTTTCGAGGGTTTCCACATTTCATTTTGTTGAGCAGAGTGAGTCGAGAGCCATGGGAGCGCCTTTGTTGAGTATGGAGGATGATGGGTATAACCCTGTACATTCTTGTTTTGCTCGTAATCCGTCGAGAACTATGAAGATTTTTAATGATGGTTCTGGTGATGAACTAAGGGATTCGACAATTGTCGAGCAGTGCGAGTCGGGAGCCATGGAAGCGCCTTCGCTGTGTGTGGAGAATGTTGGGTATAACTCTGTACTTTCTGCTTCAGCCTGTATTCCGTCGGGGGTTGTGAAGAGTTTTAATGAGGGTTATGGTGATGTATCGAGGGTTTTCACTTTTTATTCTATCGAGCAGCACGAGCCGGGAGCCACGGGAGCGCCTTTGTTATGTGTGGGAGATGATGGGTATAACCTTGTACATTCTGGTTTAGATTGCATTTTGCCAGGGGTTGTGAAAAGTCTTATTGATGATTATGGTGAGGAACTGAGGGTTCCTGCGTTTCATTCCGTCGAGCATTATGTGCCAGGGGTCAAGGGAGCGCCAATGTTGTGTGCGGAGGTAGATGATTTAAATCTTGTTCATCCTTGCTTGGATAATGGAGCTTCAGACGGTAGGAAGTCTAGCCCAGACACATATAAGCCAATTAGTACGAGCACTTCTGTTAATCTTGATTCGTTTGGAGGTATGGGAGTGCCTTGTTTTGGTTCTGTGGATAATTCTTTTGCTATTGGGAAGCCCTTGTTGGTTTCGGGTCCTGTTAATGATGATGGTTTGGGATATGGTCTGTCCTTGCCGGTTCCGGGTCTTGCAACTGGCGCTAGTTTGGGTAAGGGGCAGAGGGCTTTTACTGTTTTGGGAGCACAGTTATGTGTTCGTTCTGGTTTATCAAATGTTTTAAGGGTTTGCAAGGTCTGTAATGGCTTTCGCTCAGAGGTTGGTGTTGGCCCATGGAAATTGTGTGATTCTCTTGTGGATTTTGTGCTAGAAGCGGGTTTAAGTTGTGGATTGATAGGAGAGTCAGGAAGTGTAGACCCCAAAGTAATGTCTGAGCCTCTTGTTTCTTCCGAGAATTTTATTTGGGATCCTGTTTTGGTTAATGTGGGTTCCCCGCCTGTTCTGTTGGGCTCGGGGGTGAAAATGAAGCGTGGAAACAAGTCTGTTAAGAAACTTGTAAAGCCGGTTTTGATGACCGTGGGCGAGGATGTGGGTTTGAATGAAATTGTCCTTACTAATGCGCTGACTCTAGTTGGGCGGTTCGGTGGGAGCAAATTCAATTCTGACAGTTTGAATGGCTGGGCTACGTCGGTGTGGAAAGATCTCATCAGTGTTGGACCTGTGATTTTTCTTCTCCCAAGAGGTTGGATAGCTTTCAAATTCTTCGCAGAGAAAGATACTGATCTGGTTTTGGCTAGCGTTTGGCAATGGGACAAAGTCGGATTATTGATCAAAAGATGGACGCCTCTTTTTGACCCCCACACTGAAAGGTATGATCAAGTCCCAATATGGGTTAAACTCCCTAATTTACCTTTCGAATTTTGGTCAGTTGATTTTTTTAGACTGGTGGGTAATACTTTGGGCACTCATTTGGAAACTGATTTTTCATACCTGCAAACTGGGGTGTGTTGTATGGGTCGGGTTTTAGTCTTGTTAGATTTCCGGAATGGTCTACCTGCTGATTTGGTTATTAAAAGAGGAAGCTCTGAATTCAGTTAGCCTCTAGAGTATGTGGGTATCCCTTTTAGGTGTTTTAGATGTCATGGGTTTGGGCATTTGATGAATGATTGTTTGCTTCCTTTTAACAAAAACTCTTCTTCTGGTTCTGTCCACAAAGTTTGGCAGGTTAAAAATGTTGGGTCTATTTTGGTAGCTAAGGAGGGTGTAGCTCTTGATGATGCACCGGAAGATTTGAACCTCTCTCCACTTGAGGACAAGGTTTTAGACTCTCAATCTTCCTTAGCTGACCTTAAACCTCTGTGCATTACCTCTTTGACTGATGGACTAGGGCGGAATATTTTTGATAAGGAACCTACATCGGTTTCATTAATTAAACCTGTTCAGAATGAAGCTTTACGGGATCTTGGGTTTGTATCCCCTCCTAAGGTCTATCCTGCTATAAGTAAGGGTTATTTTCTTCGTTCTTGTTCGAAATCTGTGGATGGAGGGATCGGATCAGATCGTGATCCTTTTGGGAAACATCTACCATTTAAGGGTCGGGATGGGGTTCTGGTAAATACTAATCAATCTGTGAAGGATGGAAATGGGGCACTTAGAGCCATGTATGCCTCTTCGGAACATCCTTTATGATCCTTATGACCTTAGACTGTAGAGGTTTGGCTAGTCTTACTAAAAAACCAGCGGTTAAAAGATTGATTGATGAACAATCTTTAGATGTAATTTTCTGCAAGAAACTATGTTTGATGGTTGTATTTTGGTGAAGGAAATGGAATTACTGTTAAAAGATTGGCAGTTTGTGTCTGTGGATGCCAAGGGAAGATCTGGGGGACTTCTTCTAGGTTGGAGGTCCCGTAATTTCCTTTTGTTGAATGCTTGGTCTATGACCTCTGGTCTTTGTGTTGTTTTGCACTCTATTGAATTGAAGAAGGATTTATCCTTTATAAACCTTTATGGGTCTTATTCGGATAGGGAATTTTTCTGGAATAAGCTGGCGGGTATGGAGTGTTTGAAATGTTCTTATTTGGTTTTTGGGGGAGATTTAAATTTCTCCTTGGGTCTTTCTGAAATTTGGGGGGTTAAATCTTGTGTGGATGCCTTAACCGACTACTTTATTAATCTTTTGGATGGGATTGGGCTTGTTGATATTACTCCCTTGGTCTCCATTCCAACTTGGTCCAATCACAAAATTGGTCATGAGAGTATAAGTAAAAGGTTGGATCGATTACTTTTATCAGCCGATTTCCTGGATAGTGATTTCCTTCTCAAACAATGGATTGGGTGTGGTGGAGATTCTGATCATCAACCTATTTACTTACAAATCTCTTCTGCTACTCCTAAGGCTCACTATCCTTTTAAGTTTAATGCTTGCTCGTTAGAACACACTGAGTTGGTTGAGCTATTAAAAGACTCTTGGGTGGTTTTTGTTGCATTGTCTGAGGTATCCCCTGCATCCCAGTTTGTTGCCAACCTTAAAAGAATTAAATACATATCCATAAAATGGTCTTTGAAGAAAAAAGCCCAAGATATTAAGGATTTAGTTGACATTGAAAGTGATATGAAAAGGTATTATGACAGGACTATTATTGGTTTTATTTCAGAGGAGGATAAATTGTCCTTGATTGAGCTTGAATCACGTAAGAGATCTATTTTATGTTTTAGGGAAAAGGAGGCTCGACAAAAAAGTAGGCCTTTATGGATGATCTGTGGAGATGACAACACCCCTTTTTTCCATAAATTTGCTGCTCATAGGAAAAATCTTAATACTATTTGGCAAATTCATGATGATTCTAGCAATCTTGTTGAAGATGCGGAGGCTATTGCAGAGGCAGGGATTCAACATTTTGAGTATCTGTTTAAGGAAGAAGCTGATCTCCATCTTCCTGAGATTGTGCACAATGCAGGTTTTTTTCCTTCATCTATTTCTAAGGAAGATAATAAAGAGCTTATGAAGCCTGTTACTATGCAAGATATCAAGCATATCCTTTCCATTAGCAAAAATGATAAGAGTCTGGGACCTGATGGAATACCTGTTGAGGTTTACAGATGTCTTTTTGATGTTCTGGGTGAGGACCTTCTGAGAGTTATTGAGCTTTCCCAGCTAAGTGGTAAAATTCCTGCGGTCTTTAATTCAACCTTTCTTGCCCTCATCCCAAAGACTGATCATCTTTTGTCTTTTGAGGATTTTAGGCCTATCTCTTTGTGTAATTTTGTCTACAAAGTTATAGGTAAGATTATCTCTATTTGGATCAGAAATGTTTTGGGTAGGTGCATATCTGGTGAACAGTTTGGGTTTTTGCCAGGTAGACAGATTCATGATGTAGTTGGGGTCATTCAAGAAGGTATGCATTCTATGCATTGTAAATCCTTAAAGGCTGTAATGATAAAGATTGATTTATCCAAAGCTTATGATCGTGTAAGCTGGACCTATCTTCGGGTCATACTCTCCAACTTGGGTTTTGTGGGGAACTTCATTTCCTGGGTTATGAGCAGCCTCTCCTTTGTATCTTTCTCTCTGCTTATAAATGGGGTAGCATCAACCTTCTTTAAATATGGTAGGGGTCTTAGACAAGGCTGCCCCTTGGCTCCCCTATTATTTCTTATTGTGGTTGAAGGTCTAGGGAGGGCTATTCTATTTGCAAAAGCTTGTGAGACATACCATGGCATATCTTTTGGTAATGATATTGTCTTAACTCGTGTTCTTTTTGTGGATGATATATTTATGGTCAATGATGGATCTGAACAATCTCTTTCTACTTTATATGAGATTTTAATGATCTTCTGTAAGGCATCTGGGATGAAGATAAATGATGAGAAATCTTCTTTATATTTTTCTTGCCTGGAAGAAACTGAGGTTATTACATTACATAATATTTTTAAATTTCCAATTGATAGAATTGTTAATGGTATGAAGTACCTTGGGTTTTATCTCAAACCTTGCAAATATCTATTAAAGGTTTGGGATTGGCTGATTATAAAGGTTGAAAAAAGGATTAACAACTGGAGCTTTCGTTGGTTATCCAAGGGGGGCAAGCTGATACTGATTAAAGCAGTATTAGAGGCCATTCCGGTCTATTGGATGCACTTTTGGATATCGATGGGGATCATTGAAAAAATCGAAAAGCTTTGTTTCAAATTTATTTGGTCTGTGTTATAGCTGATTTTACCACACCAGGTGAATCACACTTGTATGGCCTTCCCCTGTCCCTCTGCAGACTCCTTAGACCCCTTGGACCATTTTTTTGTCCTTTGATGTTTCCTAGACCATCCCTATAAACATGTGAAAATTGTTATACGTGACATTCAAACCCCTAATCGCGTATATACCCAGGTTTGACGCCTAAAACCGCATACATTGGGATGTGTACAAAATCCAAATCCTTTTGGAGTTTTCCTTGACATGGCTCCGACTCACTTGTCTCCTGGCCTTCCATATGCCTTGAGATCGCTCGGATTCAACCTTTCATTACCCCATTGAAAAGCTATATAAGGAACTCTTTGGGTACATTGAAGGCATAAGAGAATTTAGAGCAAAGAAACTATAGTCCATTGTTGTTGAAACTTGTGCTTGAGTCTGCATCACTTTGTCCCTTGGAGCACTTTGGTGTTCTTCCCAAGCTTGCCTTTTTCTTGTGAGCTTGCTATCGAGAGATGGAGGATTGAGGTGCTGGAGGCCCAAGTGGGGGATTCAGTTTCTCCGATTCACAGACGTGCCGACAAAGGTTGTATTCATTGTAATCTCTGATTTTATATTAATAGAAATATATTTTCCTGTCCAATAATGTATGTTTGAATGAATATTTTATCCATGGATGATTTCAAATGCTTGTACATTGTTGATTATATATGCTAGAGTAGGTCTAACACCAATATATAGTATGCTTGTCTTGTTTACTTCTTGTTGAGGAAGTGATTTATCAATTCAAGCTGAAGTTGGAAAGCTCAACGGGGATCTACTTCAACCGTTCGGAATAAGGTACGAGATCTGATCCTTTAGTGTTAGATATTTGATTTCTCTTGCATATTGGAAAGGATTGATTTCTGGAGTCAAGCTGTCTGTTGTGGTACCCCAAGCCATAGGAATTTCTTTTCGTAACAGTCTGGTAAACAGAATTCTTATGGTTTACCTTGGACATCTTGGAAGATTTTGGCTAATCCAACGTCTTTGGGAGGCTAGGGACTTAAAGTTCGTGTTGTTTTTGTTAAGGCTCTTGCAGGGAAAAATGTATGGAATATTATTCATGGCACGGGGTTATGGGTAAATATTGTTGTACATAAATATATTAATCCATTGAGTATTTTGGAATGGATTAGATCTCCTGTCAAAAAGAAAAAGAATATTTTAATCTGCTGGAAAGCTGTTCTATGGGATTTTGACATTATAGGAGATTTTCTGGCATGGGAGGTTGGTAATGGTAATGTTGTTCGTATTGGTTTAGATCCCTGGTTAGGATGTAAATGGAGACATGTTTTACCATCTGCCATGCTTGAAAAATTACATTTGGCTGGTTTTAATGTTTTATCTGACATTGGACTTCATGGATTGTCTGCATTGATGGATCAACAATGGTTTCCTGCAGATTCTATTGGTTTTACTGACCCTCAAGAGATTGAAGTGTGGAATGGTTATGTAGCCATTCTTAAATCTAGTCATGTTAGGATTTCAACTGATGATGATGCTCTAGTTTGGAATTTATCTAAATCTGGTCGTTACTCACCTAAAGAACGTTATGCTCAGCTTATGATTAGAGATATGGATCATATCTGGTGGTGGAAAGCCTTATGGAAGATGAGATGTCCTCTCAAAACAAAATTATTTTGTTGGTTTCTCCTTTATGGTAAAGCATTGACCTGGGATGTCCTTATCATGAAAGGTAGAGAAGCACCTGGTAGGTGTTTTTTGTGCAAAATGGAATGTGAATCCAATTTTCATATTGGAGTGGATTGCCCTTTTTCTCAATCTGTATGGTTAATTATTGAGGACAATTTGAGACTTAATAATCTATGGAATGGAGAATCTGTTACAGCTTGTTTCAAAACTTGGTGTTTGAATCCGGAAGTGGCAAATTTTAAATTGTTACCTATCATTGTCTTATGGTTCATCTGGAAGGCCATAAACTTATCTTGTTTTGAAGGTCTTTCCTTTACCCCTGCACAGGTTGCTAGTTTCAGTCTGGGAATGCTGAAGAATATTCCTCAGAATAATTCTGTTGTTTCGATTAGAACTATATTTGTGGAAGTTATTGATAAAATCCTTTGCATGGGGTTTTTTTGATGGATCTGCAGCAGGGGATCCAAAAAAAATTGGAGCCGGAGGTATGCTGTTTTTATCAGATGTTCACTTTTTTCTCTTTTAAAGTTGGATTAGGAGTGGGTACTAACAATTTTGCAGAATTATGTGCCCTCAAGCTACTTCTTCTTCTGGCTCGAAGGAACTCTGTGGATAAAATTCAGGTTTTTGGTGACTCTCAGTTAGTTATTAACTGGGCATCTAGTAAGTACCGACTAATGAATTTAGAATTATCCATGATTCTTCAGGTTGTTAACAGGATTACTGATGGATTTGATTATGTGTCATTCCAACATATCTATCGGGAAAGAAATTCTTCTGCAGATGCTTTGGCAAAAGCTGGTGGAAGTATATTGGAAGGATCTTGGTCAATTCTGGAACATAAAGCAGATGCAGTTGTTGAAACCTTTCAGGTTTTCTAAAACCAACTTTAAAAGGTTCTATTGGGGCAGTACCTTGACTTTGGTATTGTTGGAGATATCTGTTTTTCTCTTTCTTAGTTTGGATTATGATGCACAGCCTTTGGTGCTGTTTTTTTATGTTTTGGGACATATATATGAGAAGTTGTGAAACTGTTTTAATAATTTTGATATGAATTGGCCTTTGAATATAATGGGTTTATGCTAGTATGGGGCATTATCTTGGAGGATACATTTTTTTTAAAAGGTTTTTAATTTTGGATCAAATTCCATTTTTGGCATTATCAGAGATAGCTTTTTGGAGGAAGATGCTGAGCTCAAAAAACTGATATGAGCAGTTCTGTGGAAGAAGTTAAAAGTCTTTTTTTTTACAGTTATATGAGCAATTTTGAAACTGTTTTATTATTTTGTAATGGCTTTTATACCTTTGGACATATTTTTGTTTTTTTCAAACTCTTTTATGGAGTTTAACTTGACAGTAAACACCAACTTTAAGGTTGGGTCTCTTTGTGATAATGGACATTTGTGCCATCTGCTGAATGTGAATAAATATATTTACAATTTTTTCTTTGGAAAAAAAAAGGTAACTACATTAAAAGACTCAAAACCCCAAATCAATACACATAAGAACCACGAGAGAGATAAGCCCTCACCTTGTAAACAAAATTGTGGGGATTAGAACATAATGCGTCACATAGTAATTCAAAATCAAGGTTGCATGTTGTTAAGTAGAAGAGATACAATGAACCTTCATTAACATTCACTATCACCATCTCAAACAAAATTGCAACAATCACTAAGCGACTACCAAACAACACAATGATGCCTAGGTACAAGCCATATAAGTAATTGTGCAAAGCACACAAAGAATCGTTATCCTCCACTGCCACAAAGCCATTGGCCAAAATTGCAAATCCTCATCCTTCAAACAATGATCCAAACACTCAGGGAATGATTGAACACGTAAGATGAGGGGCATAATACAATATTGCCTAGTTGCACCGAGAAAAGCGAGGTTCTCTTTAGCCTAGTATGGGGGAGATCCTGTCACGTTAGTCACGTTATGCTATAGCCGACATAAATAAATAAAAAATATTAAAAAATAAAAATACAAAAAATATAAATTAAATATTACTTAAATAAAAATAAAAATAAAAAGAATTAAACTAACATAGATCCATTTTAAATCCAGATCTATCAAGCACCCAGAGAGATTCAAAGGTAAAAAATGTACACCTCAAGAAATTGGATCCCTCTCGGTGCTTGATAGATCTGGGTTTAAAATAGATCTATGCTAGTTGTACACAATCTACAGGAGAACCATTATCATCCATCCACTAGAGTTGTGAACCCACTTTCTCTCAACAATCAAGCAAACACTAACAAAAAGGATGACTGTAGAAGAGGAGGACAACCATTTAACATTCAATGGAGGTGGCATCAAGCAAGGAATACTTAAACACATGTCCCCACCCTTTGTCCTTGCTCACTTGAATGCTACACACATTTTTTCCAACTCGTAAATAACATGGTTATAAAACATCACATCAACCCTAACTACAAATCCAAGGTAATAAAACCCATTTTTATTTAAATTTGACCAAATAAAATAATCAATTGGTTGAAAATGAAAATATTAAATAATTGAGAAAAAATAGATTTTTTTTACTTAACGTTGATTTCTTTTTAATGTGGTTCACATCTCCGAAAGAAAGAGGGTTCGCTATGTACAAGTAATAATTCTCAAGGGGACCGCCCGAAGGGGCCTCACCTTGTTGACTCTAGGTTCGGGAGCCCAACCCCGAAGGACCTAAAGAATTGAACCTTTGACCTCGACTACTTCAGTCGGACTTGGAAGCGACAACCAACTTAGCTACCCCTCAAGATTAAAACTTAACGTTAATTATTTGTTAATCAAATGATTTCAATAATCTTTACTTATAAAAGATATTAAAAAATAAATAATATTATTTTTAGTTTTCATTTCATTTTTAAAACTAAATAATTTTTTTTATTAATTAATAATAATAATCATTTAATTATAAGATCACAATACATCAAAATTGGTATAAACCTTATTTCTAAAAGTTTATACTTATTAAAATTTAATTCTAAATTAATGCTTCAATCAACCCCATTAAAATGTACTTACAAGAAATGTTATTATATGAAACATGCTAAATTTTAGTAATAAGTTATAAAGCTTTATGCTTCATAGGATATGAATGTATTAAATGAATGCTTATGTTAACCGCTACTTGAGTAAAGAGATGCACTCTACTTTAAGGACTTAGTATTTTGATTGAACACCATGGAAATGGGAGCCATTTTTGTTGGTATTATTTATGTTCATGGGATTGAATTTTTTATTTTTATTTTTTTTATAATCATGGTTTTGTTATTCTTATTTAAAGAAGATTGTGATGAAGAGGACAAGTGAGGATAAGGAAGAGGAGAAACTAAAGGAGAAATTATAGAGAAATGAGAATAAGTATGAGGGAAACTTGAGAATAAGTATGAAGGAAACTTGAGTAGGGTGGATGGTTGAGGTGGCTAAATTGGATTATTTTTATTTAAAATTTAATTTTTTATTATTTTATATGATATTTAATGTTAATTATATTATACTAAAAAAACTAATAATAAATAATAATAAAATTGAAAAAAAATACATTTAGGAAAAAAACTTAAACCTTTTATGATACTCTTAAAAATGCTAATATTTATATGTTTATTTATTTATTGTTTGTGATGTTTAATAGTAAAAAAAATGATATATTTTTCTAAAGAACATTTTAACAAAATCCAAGTCATTTTATTAATAAGAACAAAAAGTTTAGGAAAAGAACTATAGGCCTTCCAACTCACTTTATTGAAGGTTAAGAAGAAAGACTTATTTTTTCTCCCATATTATATTAGTTTGTAAGAGTAAGATTAGAATTTCAAGTTATATTAGGTTCAACAAGTATGACTAGAATTTCAAATCTTTTTAATTTAATTATCAAAGAATTTTTTTATTTTTCTCATTATTATATTGATCAAAATTTCATGTTTTATTAGGTTGTATAAGTATAATCAAATTTGAAATCTTTTTATTTCAAATATTATTACAACTTTTTAAAATTAAATAAAAATAATAATTTTGTTTATTTATAAAATATTTTTTAAATGTAAATAAAATGATTTTTTTGTTCACTCAATCGCAAAATACCATGTGATTTTGACGGCTTAAATATCTCTAGATTATAATTTTTTAAAAGCTTAGATATCTCTAAATTATGATTTTTTGAAAACTTAAATATTTCTAAATTATAATTTCTTAACCAATAGTTAAAATACACTAACTTTAAGTAACAAATATTTCTTAAAAAAAAAAAATTAAAAAAATTAATAAATTTAAAAAAAAACACAAAACATATCATTATTAAGATAACCAACATTCCACCTTTTTTTTTTTTTTTAATTACTGGTATATTGCTCTTTATAGAAAATGGTATATTTCTCTTTTATAGAAAAAACGACTAAAAGAAAATGATGAACCTTCTAAAAGTATAACAATATTCCACTTTTGCTTTTTAAAAATGGTTACTTTTGTACACGTATGTTTTTAACTTTTGTTTTATAATAATTATTACATTTTGTATTTTCTACCGTCTTTTAAATATCAAAAAATGATTGATGATCTTTTTATTGATCTCAACACCCAAACTTTTTCTGAATTTTTTTGAAATACAAACCAATGTGATTCAAAAATAATATTCTTTATTCATATACATTGTATTTATTCAATTATAAATAAATATTCTTTATTTATATAATTGTTTTTTTTTTCACACAAAAAAATCAACTTTATATAGAAGAAAAAGTTGAGTCTTACAATCATAATTTTATTTAAAAAAAAACATAACCACATAAGATCATAGCTACATATTCGGTAAAAGTTGGTGACGTCATACTAATCAAAAGCAGTAAGGAATTTATCCTTCTTTCTGGCAGACATTGGCAAGTATCGTGACCACCACTACATTATACCTAGTGAGCCACTCTCAATCTTTTGCCCATCACGAACCAACTCCCAAATGATAGCTTCTATTCTTTCCCCCGGAGCTTGCTTAGATAAAAGATCTGCATCTAAATTCAGCTCACGATAAATATGATTAAAAGAAATACGTTGGAAACTATTTATGAGATTCTTAACCCGTATAATCCAGTGATGGAGCTCAATACAGTGAAGAGAATGAACACCCATTGCCCAGTCCACGATCACTTTCGAGTCCCCGAAAATCGTGATGGAAGAGATATCCTTCTCCTTCGGAAAGTACAAAAGGCCCTAGAGCGCTAAAAGTTCCGCCTTAGTATTAGTTCCAGCTCCAATGCCGAGTTTAAGTCTAAAAGATCGATGTTGGCTCAATCTAATCACCATCCCAACCCCACATATCCCACCTTGCTCGGCACCATCAAAGAAGCCAACAATACCCTGTTGAATCACTGGTGGGAGAGAATGCTACGGCTAGACGCTTTATGTCACATAGAATAGACGTGAAACCAGCCTAAAGCCTTCGATCCAACCATATAAGGGTTTGCCCTTCCATTCTGAAAGATGACAACATAACAGGCCCTCCATACAATCCAAAACAATGGCCAGCAGCACACCCACGAATAGCCATATTCATCTACATTGTATTTTATATACAACAAAACAACAAAGCCACGAATAGCCATATTCATCTACATTGTATTTTATATACAACAAAACAACTCATAAATAAATATTATTTATTCATATACATTGTATTTCTATATACAACAAAACAACCAATAAATCATGAGAGCATGTTATTATATATATTTTTATTCTTTATTCATATACATTGTATTTCTATGTACAACAAAACAACCCATAAATCATGAGAGCATGTTATTATTATATATATTTTTACATTGGTCATAACCTCTAGGAAGATTTCTTAACGCGGATACTTCTTGAAGATCTCATTGTTAATATATCTTAATATAAGGTGAATACTATAACTTTAGAGGAAGATTTCTTAAAGAGGATACTTTTGAAGATACTATGGTTTTTTAGTTAGTCTATTAATTTGTTGAAAATTATGTAGATATGGAAAAAGAAAGGATTTATAGCTAGAAAATTTTTGCATCACTGAGGTAGGATGGTCATGTATAAAGAGCCTGGTTGTTTGCCTAATTTATCATTATTTTGGAGTGTCCATTTTTTTTTCAGAGGAAAAAATACTAGTCTTTGATATTCATATGAATCAAAAAGACATATTAAACAATTACATGAGTATGTCATGACAGTCCAGTCCCAATCCAACCAGCAAAAATAAGGGACAGCACAACAAGTACAGAACAGCAATAACAAACTGAACAGCATAACAGCCAGCCATACAACTAAAAAGAAAAAACAAAGTCTGATCATAACCAGACTTTCGTCATCATCCCTGAAGGTTCAGGTCAGAAATCCTTCAAATTTGATGTCCTATAAACATACAATCCATGGAAGCATTACAGCTAGCTGAAAATCCCCCAAATCAGGCAATAATAAGAAAATAAAACTTATCATAATGACCGGATGCTGTAAAAAGAAATGTAACAGCCATCAAAAAAGTGAAAAATGTCCATCTCCAATGACCATCCCATCCAAATTTTTCGAGTAATATCCAGTCCCCACTTCCAATTTAAGAGCCTTCTTTGATAGATCATCAGCTAGCATATTGTGTTCCCGGAAAATATGATTGAAGGCCACCGGTGGGGCGTGATGCAACATAGAAAAAATCTCTTCGCACCAATGTTTCAATGTGGGTATTTTAAGGGCTGACAGTCTTTAACCCATGAGATAACCACCATTGAATCACCGAAGATCATTTGAATGGGCAGACCCATCATTAAGCAAACTCTGAGAACAGACCAAAGAGCCAACAGTTCAGCACGTGTATTGGTGCAAATCCCACATCCCACAGAAAAACAGTAATAATGGGTTTCACTGATATAGATCACAAACCCAGCACCTCCCAAATTCCATTGAGCCGCACCATCAAAATATCCAACAGGAAAGGCATGCAAAGGCTTAGGACCAATCTGCCGGCTCTTTTTTTTTAATTGAGGCACAGGGTAAAGGGCAAGCCAACTCTCAATCCTAGATATGAGCAGGAAGGCAAAAGGTTTTCCATTTTAAAAAATACAATGATTACGGAGGAGCCACAGGAACCAGAAGATAATGACAGGGGTGTAACGAAAAGAATCAGATATAGCAGTGGAGCTGAACCAGTGAACTAAGAAAGACTGCACAGTGCCGTGCGGAGTGAAGGTGAAACCCAAACATTTCGAGAAGTGAGTGAAAATGTTCACCGCGAAAGGACATAATAAGAACAGATGTCTACAGCCCTCTATTTCTCTTTCACAAAAGACACATCTACTAGGGCCATTGAACCCACGGGATTGCAGATGATCCCAGGTGAGGATTCTGTCCCTTACCAACAGCTAGGTAAAACAGATAATCTTCAGCGGTAACTTTAAGGACCAAAGCAAGAACAAGATCTAGTTTTGTTCCTCAACAATGTTGTTTTGAACAATACAGTCATAGCCAAGAGTAGCACTGATAGGACCCACATAGTTCCCAAATGACCACAGGAGCGTATCAGTCTCCTCATTTAACCTGATCCGATTATATTCTAATCCTTTGATATATAAACTCCATTGCATACTCCATTCTTCACATAAATCTAACTCCTCGGCAGAAAACCAGTGACCAGTAGCGTGATTTTTTGCCTGATCGAGAGTGATAATGCCATAGTCTTCCAGAAAAGTTCTCAACTCATCCGACAGGATATAGGAACAGCCTAAACCAACAATTGGGTCCGCACCAACTCTGACCTCAGAACCATTTCCAACTTTCCATATTAATCCATTTCCAATCCAATGCAAGGTTTTTATAAAGCCCATCCACATAAGAGAAACATTCCAATGTCTGAATTTTTTAAGTCTGCACCAAGACTGCATAGATAAATTCTTCATATATTTTGCCCTCAGGAGCTGATTCCAAATGCCAGGATTGTTCAAGGCAAACCAGAAATTCTTCATTCTCAATGATAAACTAAAGTGTGGGTGATGTTTAATCCCCCAGCCCCCCTGGGAGATGGGACGAGCCAGCAGGTGCCAATCAATCAGGTGAAACTTCTTTTTCAAGGCCGAAGACTCCCAAAGGAATGAAAAGATAAGTTTCCTGAGCTTATCCAGAATGGAGGATGGGATAGGGAAAAGCGCACACCAATAGACCGGTAGACTGGTAAGAACAGAACGGACAAGGACCAAGCGACCACCCAAAGACAAGAACCGGTTTGACCAATGGTTAATACGTTTTTCAAATTTTGTGATGAGCCAAAGCCAATCTTTGACAAGATAGCCTGAGGGCTTCAAGAAAAAACCAAGGTAAGTGAATCCAAGGTTGAGGTGTGCAAAACGATATGGCATAATGTCAGAAATTCTACTCAACAGAGCATCATCCAAATCAAAATGTAGGAAACAAGACTTGTCCATGTTGATCTTCATGCCGAAGGCTTCACAGAAAGTATCAAGAATAACCTTAAAAGCTATCCAGTCCTCAAAAGTGCCCATCCCAAAGAGAATCACATCATCTACAAATAGTAGGTGTGTGAGAGATAGATTATCCGAGATCTTAATTCCTTTGATAAAGCCATTCCGCTTGGCATCTACAATTAGGAGGGTAAGTCCTTCGATGACCAATATAAAGAGTAACGGGGACAATGGACAGCCCTGTCTAATGCCACGAGAAGCGGGAAAAAAAGAGGATGGTGAACCATTGACGATAACAACAAAATTTGCAGAAGATATACACCCCAATATCCAGTTCACACCCACAAGTGGAACTCCAATCTGGATAAGTAACAGCCTGATGAAAGTCCAATTTACCCGGTAGAACGCCTTAGTCAAGTCCAGCTTAAGAATGAGAGCTGATTTCTTCATGAGCTTAACAGAGTGGAGTACTTCCTGTGTAATGGCAACAGGCCCATGAATCAGGCGGTTCTTTAAGAAGCCAAATTGCCGAGGAGAGATATTGGAATCCAAAAAGGGCTTTAGTCTCAAGGCCGCCACTTTCAAGATCAATTTATAGCACAGATTGCATAATGAAATAGGCCGATAATCCCCAAAGCATATAGGGTGATCAACTTTTGGTATAAGGGCGATAAAGGTAGAGTTTATGGCAGGTGCAACCTTTCCCAGAAGACGTGAGGTTTCCACCAGGTTAACCAAAGAAGGACCCAACAGATCAAAGAAGCATAAATAAAACTCTACCGTCCAACCATCGGGACCAGGGGCCTTATCTTTTTTAAAAGTCTTAAGTGCTCCCTCAATTTCCGAAAGGGAGACAGGACTGGTAAAGGCATATCGATCTTCCCCTGAGAGATAGGAAGGAAAGAGACGGATAACTTTCAGCTGCGCAGAAAGGTTGGTCAACCCATCATCAGCAAAAATCTCTTTAAAATGGCGCACCCCCAGGTCCTTTAAGCCCCTATCATCCGATATCCAGGCACCATTGACATCCTATAAACTCCAAATGGCATTCTGATTTTTCTGGGCAGATGCCACAGCATAGAAAAATTTGGTGTTTGCATCCCTAAATTTTGCCCAAGTGACTCTGCTTTGCAGTCTGGCAGAGTTTACTTCATGTTCCAATAGCTTATTATATTCTGCTCTTAAATCATTTAATCTGCACTGAAGATCCTGAGCCAAGATCGCAGAATGAGACAATAGTAGTAGGGAATTTATCTCAACTTCCAACTGCGTAGAAGTGTCCTTTAATCTCTGAGTCTCCTCCTTAGTCCAAACTCTTATCTTATCTTTTAAAAGGCGAAGCTTAGATGAGAAATCAATCATAGCATCGAGTGTAGTATCCAGTGGGGGGGCAGACCAAGAATGACGAATCATATCACAAAAACCCTCATGTCCAAGCCAAGTATGATTAAATCTGAAAGGGTAAAGGCATGGACCCAGAGGCTCACCCCAATCGAGCAAGACAGGAAAATGATCAGATATACCGCATCTATGAGTCCACACACGATGTCTAGGCAAGAAGCCAATGAGCTGTTCTGAAAGTAGAAAATGATCCAATCTTTTAGATATGCCCTCCTCCCCGGTTCTACCATTTCGCCAAGTGGGACCGGCGCATGAAGGAGCAATATCCACAAGATGATGTGTAGAGAGAAGGGAGGAGAGGGAAGGGCCCAAGGGGTCAAGAATGGCTTTTGAACCCCAAATTTCAGAGGCACTCAGTGTAAAGTTCAGGTCTCCAGCAAGGATAAGGTTCGGTGTAGAGAGGATTCCTCCCGAGGCAACAGCATTCGAGAAAGTTTCCCGATGCAAGTAAGGGCCATAGACATTAAGAATGGAAAAAGGAAAAGACGACCCCCGCATCGAAACTTTAAGCAAAATGCCCGCCAGCGTATGATAAGCTTTACATCTTAACACATGAGGGTTCCATCCAGAGAGGATGCCACCCGAGAGTCCAGAAGAGTCGAGTGCACAAAATTCCCACCCAGGGCAAAGTTTGGAGAAGGCAAGAAGTGTCGGGTAAGTGCTGGTCATAGTTTCCTGAAAGAGTACCACATCCGGGGAGAGGGTTAAAAACAAATTGTGGAGGCTTTTCTGTTTGGCTGAGCCTCCCAACCCACGTACATTCAGTGACAGAATACGCATTAAGTATCCGAATGTGGTGGGGTCAATGCTCTAAGGACCCTTTGGTTTGTGGAAATAGTCTTACGAGCCGCATTCTTCAGACGGGAGGAAAAAGGAGTGTGTGGTGCGGGAGCAAGTGACTCAGGTATGACCGTCTTAGGAAAAAAAAAATTCCTCCTGATGGTGACATTGTCAAATCGAATGGAGTCAAGGGGAAGGACCGAAGGTGATAGGGGAGACTTATCCGAAAAGATGTTCAGTGTTTTGTGGAGTGATGGATCAGAAAAAGATGGAGCTTCAATCGGGCTATGGGGTGAAGTGTCGGATGGAAGATCCAAGGGTACAAGTGGAGGAAAGTCCGCAGGTGAGAAAAGGGGTCGGGTATGACTATCATCCAGCCCCGCTGACAGTAAAGGAACATCCGAAGGGGATAATATACGATCGGGGTCCACATGGTGAGCAACAACATCCCTGCTATATGAGGCATTGGTGTGTGCAGAAACGGAAACACAAGTGCTCGATGAAGTAAGGGGAGGAGAAATAACGGAAAAATCGGATGTAGCCACCCTGCCAATGGGTGCTATCGGGGAAGGAGCGAGAGAGGGAGCCAGTGGTGCAATATGAGGCAATAAGGGTGCAATATGAGGCAAGTCAGCACCATCATTAATGGCAGAAGGAGCCTCCACAGGCGTGATAGTGGGTGCAATAGGTGACATATCATATTCAACAACCCCGCCGAAAATAGTGGGCGCAAAATGAGGCAAGTATGAACCCTCAACCACGGCGTAAGGAGCCACCACAGGCGGGTTAGAGGGTGCAATAGGTCACATATCAGTTCCATCAACCCCGTTGTAAACATCCCCCACAGGAGGAAAAGTGGGTGCAACAGGTGACAATGCGGTTCTATTTACCCCATCGAGAACAACCACCGCAGGAGGGATGGAAGGGCTAACCAAGGGTAAACCCGAGACAGGTGACAACATAGGTGCGGCCCCCAGAGCAAAAGAATTTAAATAGGCAATCTCAGAGTCGTATGCATCATCGAACAATACACAAGCATCTTTCAAATTATCGAAAGAAGATAGTGGAAGAATCGATGATTGTCTTACCAGATCATGTCCCGGCGTCGATAAGGGTGACAATTGTTCCTCAAGTGGAGAGTTGGAACCCGGAGATCGTGCGGAAAGGCGCATGGAAGGGCAACTTCTTCTCAGGTGTCCAATTTCCCGGCAGCAGCTGCAGCGAAAGGGGACTCCCTGATAATCAATACGCTGAGAGAGAATGGTCTCATTACATTTAATATCAATATCAGTCGGCAAACCGGTGGAAGTATCGAGTTCCACTAAAATCTTAGCAATCCTTTTGTCGAATACATTCATGAAATCCTCATCAATTGCGATGAAACGACTGATCGTATTTCCAAGACCCATCAGAATATCCCGGTTCCATAGAGGAAAGGGCAGCCCAGGTAAAAGAGCCCAAAGGTGTCTCTTTTTAATCCTTTCCCTCGCCAGGTCGAAGTGCACATGCCACCTGTCAAGTACCAAAGAGCCTTTGCCAACCCTCCACGGCCTGTTTAGTACAGATGATGCATGCCCATCCTCCAAAAATACAAACACAATCCACCCTCTGACTAAGAGGCTAATGGCAGGCACGTAATTTATGAGCGGCTTCCATCTCTCCGTAGCCCATTCTATCCATTGTTTCTTGTCCAAAGATGCATATTCAAGCCTCCCGATGAGGGCCCCGGAGCACAAGGCTTCAACCCTGTCGATATATATATCTCTACCAACCACGAAGTTTAATTTACCATCCCTAGCCTTGAGGGTTTTCGTCCTCCTACGACTCCGAAAACGGTCAGCATAAAGACCGACAGATGCCGTCGCCTGCCCCTCCGATGAAACCGGCATGAAGGAGCACGGGGGGATACAAACGGTGAGTCTCGAGAGCAGCCTAAGACACATAAAAGACAAACCATAACCCAGAGACTAACCCAAGTAAGAGATCCACAACCAAAGACCCCAGATATAATGACGAAAGGGAGTCCCGTAACTCCGGTGAAACCTTAGGTAGGGAATAAAACTACACCCAGAAAGAAACACGGAAACCCCGGCTCCTAAAAACCCTCATCACCACACAATAAAAAACTAGCAGACAATGACAGGCACGAGCATACAAGACGTCCGGCCACGCCTTAGAGGACCCGACAGGAAAGAGAAGTCAGTCCTCATGCACTTAGTCACAAGCCGGTGGTCCAGACCCAGGAGATCATCATTGCACCAAGCGCATAAAGCGACAGATAAACAAAAGACAAAACGGCCTTCCAATGGCAGAAGCTTCTAGAGGCTTGGGGGGGAGGATACAACACGAACGAAAACAAAAACCGAAGTCAACCCCACAATAACAGAAGCCGAGAAATTACCCCTTTGCCAAACACCAACTACAAAAAATATCCTTCCCACTTGTTTATGCTGGTTGGTACTAGTCCTCAACTATGAGGAGGGACTCCAGCCGTTGATATTGACAGAGAGGTTTGGGCCGGCTCAAAAACCCGAGATAGACCAGATGATAATCATTACACAGGCAAGGGTAGCAAGGAAACAAGGCAGTCGGAGAAAACCAAACAAATAGGCACAATAAACAAATCCCAAAACACATAACCAGAATAAAACCAACAAGAGGCGCTCAATGGGATACCAACTATCCTGTGAAACGGCCATCCCCGCTACACCTCAGATCAATAGACCAGAAAGTGGTTCATTGATAGCCATGAAACCCTCGCTCGACATCCATGAAACCCTCGCTCGACATCCATGTAACTCCCAAGTATACTTATTTTACTTATACCATATATATGAAGGGAACAAAAATTTCTAGACTAAGTAAATATGAGGAATGCCCATAACACTAGTAACAAAAATTTCTAGACTAATTAAATATGAGGAATACCCATAACACTAGTAATTATGCCTAGGCATTAAAGCCACAGCCCCAGCCCATCCAAAGCAAGATTCGGTGTCTCTCTTAGTCCCTAATAACCATGTCATGGGTTGATAAGGGCAACTTTAAAGTTTACTAGGTGCATTTTTGTTATATGTTTTTTGGGGGGTCTGTAAACCCGTTTTGTTGTTATGCACATGTTTTAACACCAATGTAGTTATTCTAAGAAGACTGGTATAGTTTTTTTGAGACTTTATTGTTCTCTACATTAAGAGTATTTTTGGTATAGTATTTATGCATAGCTTCTTTCAATTTCTGTGCTTAAGACAATTTTGTACTTAGGTTGGGAGTGTATTTTTGGATAGTTATATGTAAAAGCATCATTAAAGTTGTCAGTGTTCAAGTTGAAGAGCTAAATCCATTTTTGTAACTATAACTTTGATTCAAACATAAATAACAAGTTATAGTTTTTTTGTGTGTGTGAAAACACATGAACACTATAACTATTTTATATAAATAATTAATCATATCTACAAATTAAGAAGCAAATTAGATTTTTTTAATTAACATATGCTTATTATCTTAAGCCAGCAAATGTCTATTATAATACATATTTAACTTTAATTTAAGCATGACTCGTATTTAGATAATATTATTAAATACTTATTATTGTTCAAAATTTTCATAATAATGTTCATAATGTAATTTTGTTTTATTATTATTTTTAATAAAATTAGCATTTTCAAATATCTCTTTATATCTTTATTACATAATCGAAACAAACTCTCATGAACTTTATAGTGAAACTGGTGATTGGGCAATTCCTAAAACACCATGGGTGGAAAGGATCTGTCATCTCTGTGAGAATATGAACATTGAGGATGAAAATCACTTCCTCTTAGAGTGCTCTGCGTATACCCACATTAGATCTTAGTTTCATAATCTTTGTTGCAATACTGACCTTCCTAGCCTTTGAACATGTCAAAATTATAATGAGCTTGGAACGCTTCTCTCCAAGCTCTTTGAGCATAGAAATACAATTTAAAAAAATCTAAATCATTCATTTCTTTAGGTCCGATAAACCAAAGTTTGGTCTTGGTGGACGTTAACCACCACCACCACCATCATCAATTATATTCATTCTAAACAAATTTAAACAAAAATAATAATAATAAAACTCAAAAACATCTAATCTATGTCATTAACCAGTGTGAGACCACTCACCATTGATGTCAATGGGCATCAAGGTACCTTAATGCATCCTGCAAGGCATGAATGAATGTGTTGGATTCAAGTAACCTTCAAGATTTGATAGTCAAGATGAATTAATGTGTTCCTAATGCTATCAGCGAGGAAACCAATCATTGAAGAATACACGTTCCAAGGAATTATAAATATCTCTTGATCTTAATCCTAGATAAAGTGTTGAAGTCGATGGGATAAGAACTACTTAAAGGAAGGCCTTAAGGAACCCAACATCATATAGTACGATCATAGAAAAAAATGATTTGTAGAACCATCCTAAAACATTGAACCAACATGCAGAACTTTATTATGAGTTTCTCCTATCAGCAACCTAGTTTTCAAGAAAACCGTGTATCCAACTACACTAGTAAACTAAATTTCACAACTTGACTCATTTTTTCCTTTACTATTTTATTCATTTATTTATTCTTCTACACTATCCTACTTTACTTAGAAAATAATATATTTTTCAATTATAGGAATACTTCCAATGGAGCCATTTGCGTAACAAGATATCTAGTGTACTCATATCCAAATTTGAAAAGTATACCCTAATAAGTATGAGGAAATGAGAGGTGGATTGCTCTGATGGAGATAGTGTCAATATTTGTTGAAATATGTAGTGGTATTGTGTCCTGATGACCGTTTGGAACCAAGTCTCAATGTAGTCTTTGTCTTTTTGGCTCCCTTCTTTTATGTCTCATCAATTTCTTCAAAAGTTTGCTCCTCGAACGCTTGAATGCAAAAGAGATATGGATCTAGTGACAAAGATGCAAGGATTATTCTATCTCTGGATCTAGTGTTTGTTCTTCATTGGATGTTGTGCATGATTCTTTGATATCTTCTTCTTCAAGTTGATAAGGATAACTAGAAGAAACTTCTAAATCCTCCTCCTATGAGCTTGTTCATTGATCCTTTGGTCTTCTACTACTTCTTGAGATGCAGACACCTCCTTTGTTACAATTATTAACTTTGGACGAGAATTTGAAACAATCCTTGTGATGGAATTTCCTCCTTTAGTCAACAATTTATTGAGGATAATTCAGTTCTTTTGGTTGGTCTAGAGATCCCACTCACAAATTGATTAGTGCATGGATTTCTTACAGGACCCCCCCCCAAAAAAAAGCACACCACTCGAAGAAAAATAAAAATTGTTCATGTACTCAAATCCCCTCATGCTACTAACCCTGTTGTCACCAAGTTATCTTTTGACATGAGTTTAAGCTCCTCTTTCCATGAATCAATCAAAAACACAAAAGAAATCGCATCATTTCATTCTATATAGTTAACACAGATTCACTGGTGGAAATTCAGGTTGCAATATTATATTCCCACAATGATTATTGGCTCCTACAACAGTACTTTGTTGACTTGTGAGAATTACATATTGTAAAGATGCCAATCACTCATTCAAATAAAAGTAATTTTCAACTAAATTCTAGCTTATCCAATCTAGAGTTATCATAGTCTCAATGGTAGTAAAGCAAGCTGCAAGATTATGTTACCTCAATGATTGTAGGTTCTTGCAGCAATACATTATTGACTTATGAAAGTTGTATATTGTAATAAAGCTAATCAATCATCTCTTGATTAAATCAATTGCAATTCTAAATGCAAATTGAAATAAAATCTAAATTTAATATAGAAATTTAAGAACTAAACTACGACTATAGAAAAACAAGAAACTATAGAAAAACAAAGATATGTACATAAACTTACAAATGTCACATGAATCAGAGCAAGGGGGCCCTCCAAGCCTTGCACATGCACAATGGTGAGAAAAAAATGCAAAAACCATATCACTTCTATTAGCCAACAACTTGTTACAATTCATGTGTGAAATTCAAATCCCATCATAATCCACCTTGAGTGAATTTATACCAAATGAAATATAACAACCTAAGCTTAATTATCCCTCTAAGAGTGATGATACATCAATCTAATTTCTATTTTAGTTGGGTCGTTCATGAGTTGACAATTTTTCCTCAATTTGATGGATAGTTCAAATTTATGTTCTTGATGCTAGATATTTTCCTGTAGATACTCGAGTTCACCAAGGCATTAACTGAGGCTTTTTGGGTCGAATTTCTCAAAACCAAAGGAAATATCACCTTGGTATGAAGGCGTAGATCACGTTGCACATTCATATTTCCTCTATATCGCTCGGTAACCATGTTAACAAATGAAGGATTACATGAACACAATTATTCCTGAAATTTCTGCTCAAAATTAAAATATCTAGTATTTCAACTTGTTAATTTTTTTAAATTAAAATTAAACAAGATATTACTTGATATTCCTTTATATGACTTTATTTAGCCATAAATGGATGAGGAACATATCAAAAAGATGAAAAATGGGATTGGAATGGGTGAGTTTAAGTGTTTTTTGAACGATAAAGTAGAGTACCAACAAGAGCATTTTTTGTTAGTGCACTTAAAACAATAAAGTCCACTGGTGCACAACTATTTAATATGCACCAATGCATGTTTTAGAAAGCATTGGTTCTCCAAGGACATAGGAGCATCAGTGTTATAAGGCAATTTTGAGAACAGGTGCTCCAATGCTGAAGGGGAACACTAGTACGCTTATTCCTAAAAGAGAAGCATCAGTGCATACATATCTTATAGGAGTATCAGTGCGCCTATTCCCTAAAAGGATTCAGTATACCCATAACTTATAGACGTTTTGGTGGACCCATACCTAAGAGATAAGCATTGTTGCACCAAGGCGTTAACTTAGGCTTTAACTTAGGCTTTTTGGGTCGAATTCACCAAGGCGTTAACTTAGGCTTTAACCAAGGCGTTAACTTAGGCTTTAACCAAGGCGTTAACTTAGGCGTTAACTTAGGCTTTAACCAAGGCGTTAACTTATGCTTTAACTTAGGCTTTAACTTAGGCTACCTAGATATTTTCCTGTAGATACTCGAGTTCACCAAGGCGTTAACTTAGGCTTTTTGGGTCGAATTTCTCAAAACCAAAGGAAATATCACCTTAGTATGAAGGCGTAGATCATGTTGCACGTTCATATTTCCTCTATATCGCTCGGTAACCATGTTAACAAATGAAGGATTACATGAACACAATTATTCCTAAAATTTCTGCTAAAAATTAAAATATTTAGTATTTCAACTTGTTAATTTTTTAAAATTAAAAGAAAACAAGAAATTATCTGATATTCCTTTATATGACTTTATTTAGCCAAAAATGGACGAGGAACATATCAAAAAGATGAAAAATGGGATTGGAATGGGTGAGTTTAAGTGTTTCTTGAACGATAAAATAGAGTACCAACAAGAGGATTTTTTGTCGGTGCACTTGAAACAATAAGGTCCACTGGTGCACAACTATTTAATATGCACCAATGCATGTTTTAGAAAGCATTGGTTCTCCAAGGACATAGGAGCATCAGTGTTATAAGGCAATTTTGAGAACAGGTGCTCCAATGCTGAAGGGGAACACTAGTACGCTTATTCCTAGAAGAGAAGCATCAGTGCATACATAGCTTATAGGAGTATCAGTGCGCCTATTCCCTAAAAGGATTCAGTACACCCATAACTTATAGACGTGTTGGTGGACCCATACCTAAGAGATAAGCATTGTTGCACCCACACCAATGTGAAGTCCCTATATCGATGCTCCAGGATAATAATAAAAAAGGAGCACTAGTGTGCCCGGACCAAAGCGAAGCATTGACGTCAATGCTCCATGATTAAGAGGAACATTGATGCTCCAATGATTAAATATAGTGATGTTATGTCAAATAATAAATCATTTATTTAATATCAAAAATTGATTATTTAGATATCATTTTAGTCATTTTCACAATTAATATGTTTTTTATATAATAATTTTCATATCTAATTAATATTGATCAATTAAATTAATAAATACATTATTATTAAAATGTAGTGATAGTGTAATTTTTATTTTGAATATTTCAAGTATTAGTACCTACCCTTTTATATAATGAATCCTTACATACATTTAAAGAAACAAAATTACGTGCAGAATATTAAAAATATATATAATTTTGATTTATTTGAAATAAAACAATTACAGTTGGAAGCATATAAGACATTAGAAATAAACAAAAAAATATTATAATATTATGAAATAACTAATATCGAAATTTTAAGCATTACAATATGGTAATGATAGTAAACCACCCATGCAAAACCATAGCAAATGTCAAACCATTCAAGCAACTTAATAAGTGGTTATGTTGTATAACACCACTTAATTGTTATATGAAAGTTTAAAAAAAACTTTCCAAAACCACTCATTTACTAGAACTAATATGCCCAGAGTGGAGAATTAATGCTCCGAGGCCAAGGAAGTGAACCAATAGCTTTGGTGCTCCGAAATAAAAATAGAGCATTAGTGCTTCTAGACAAAAGGGTAGTATTGGTGCTCCAAGAACACCAAGAATACCATTGCATATGTTGAATAAATTCATGAAATTCCATAAAATGGGGATGTAAACCCCTTTGGACATGCACCCATGTTACAAAAAAGTGTGCCCAATTATTGATTGAGTTGACCCCTTCATTTTCTATCCATATTCATTAGTGTAAAATCCTAAAACAAATCCATCATTAACCTAAAAATAAAGAGAAAACCCTCAAAGGAATTAATAATAATAATACAAACAACTAATAAATAAGGAACAATATTGAGAAATAAAAAACAACATGAAGAAAATCACTAATGGGGATATGCAACCATGTTGCACAAAATTTTACCCTTTCTTGGTTGAACTTACCCCTCATTTGCTAGCCATATTATTGATATAAAATGCTAAAAAATTAGGAATAATAATAGGAATAATTTTTGTTAAATGGCATAGAATAAAAATGAAAATAATAATAAGAAGAAATGAAATAATAAAGAGCAAAAAGAATGGTTACTTGGTTGCAATACTCTTTATCTTTCCTTACACTCATGGCTATTTGTATCGCATTCTCATGTAGAGACACCTCCTCTTCCTCTTCTGCCAAGTGAAATGAACAAATGAAACAAACCCTCACTTTTTACTCTCTTTGAGAGTCATATTTAGGTTTGTCCTGCTTCTTTTAATGTGAATTATTGTTCAATACCTCAACATATTATGAGCACCAGTGCACCCATACCTAAATGGGAGCATTGTTGCACCCACACCTTATAGAAGCACCAGTGCATGCATGCCTTAAATAGGAGCACCAATGCACCCATACCAAAGAGGATCACCAATGCACCCACAAAGAAGAGGAGAATCAATGCTCCAAGATCACTATGGAAAAACACTACGTTATATGGAGAAACTTTGTGAACCTGGAAATAAAAGGAGGTGAAAATCGTTGTGGATATCCACTCATTCTATACAAAATTGTACCATTTTCTTTATTGAACTTGTTTTCCATTTCCTAGCTATATATCTTGACATAAAACCCTAAAACAAATCTACCATTAACCTACAAAATATAGGGAAAAGCCCTCAAACCAACACAAAAAAGAAGCAAACTAGCTAAGAAAATAATAAAAGTAATGAGAAATGGGAAATAATAGAAATAAAATAAATAATGGGATGAAATGAAATAGTGAAGGCGAAACAAATGGTCAGTTATTTACAATAATCTTTGTCTTTCCTTGCATTCATGGCTATTTATATTACATTCTCTTGTAAAACTACCTTGTCTTCCTCTTTTCTCTTATAGAACCATATGAAATGAAGACATGAAACAAGCCCTCTCTTTTTCCACTTTTTAAAATTTGTCGTTAGGTTTCTCCCACATCTTTCAATAAGTTAAAACATATACAAATTGTGTTCAACATAGTAGCATATTAGGAGCATCAGTGCTCCAAAACCTCAAAAAGGAGCACTGACGCACCCATACCAAAGGTGAGCATTGGTATACACACACCTTAAAGAGGAACATCAGTGCACCATTACCAAAGAGTAAAATTGATGTTCCCTTCCCAAAGAGGAGCATTGGTGTTTTGGGGGGATATTGGCTCTCTAGTGCACATGTTCATGGTGCATCGATGCTCCTAAACCAATGTGAAGCGTCAATGCACCAAGACCAAAAATGGGCACCAATATATTTTGGGGTTGTTGACACTTTGGTATGTGTTAGTATCGAAGCACCGTTGCACCTAGACCAATGTGGATCAGCCATGCATCTTAACCAAAGTAGAGCATTGGTGTCTATTTGGAATGAGCATTGTTGTGTTTTATAATAAATCACATTGGTGTGCAATAATGGTTTAGTGCACAGACAAAAAAGCATCTACTAAAACCTCCTACCAATTACCTTTGGTAGTAACCTCCATTATAAATAGAGAAGGGAAAATTTTTGAGGAAGATTTCTCGAAAACCTTCCGTAGAAGTTGCTTCCTTGTAGTGATATATTGTTATTTTATGATAATTTTTTTAGATATTTTTTATCATATCATTTGGCTTTCATTTGTATGTTGATCATTTCTTTAAATAAAATCTATAAATATATGTAAAATTATGTTATGATTTTATTTTCTTTATTGTCCAATTTTGACCATAAGAATACTTTATTTGACATGAAAGTTTAAACATAAAACTTCCACCATGTTATCATATCATTTGGTTTACTTTTTTGGCTTTCATATGGTTGATCATTTCTTTAAATAAAATCTATGAATATATGTAAAAATATGTTATGATTTTCTTTTCTTTATTGTCCAATTTTGACAATAAGAATACTTTATTTGACATAAAAGTTTAAACATAAAACTTCTACCATGTATTTGTTATCATTATAACTAGTTTTTAAATGTATTTTTTTGGTTTATTAAATGGTTAAAAGTAATGTTATTTAACTACATCTATCACTATGCATTGAAGTTAGAAAAGTGTAGTATTTTAAAATGTATGACATCCAAAAACAATTCAAAATATATTGTACTAAATGAAAATTAGAACTTTGAATCACTATGCATTGAAGTTAGAAAAGTGTAGTATTTTAAAATGTATGACATCCTAAAACAATTCAGAATATATTGTACTAAATGAAAATTAGAACTTTGAAACATAAATGACACATAACATGTTTAATAATGTTAAAATATCAAATTTTAGGTTTTAACAAAATAATACAAAAAAAAATAGACTTTAAAAAAATGAAAAAGGGTGATGATTTAAAAACAACACTTTTTCAAATATGGGCAAAAATAGCCAATGAATGTGGCTTATAAAAAAGAGAACATGTAGTGTTCTTGTTAAGTAGGTAACTACATTAAAAGACTCAAAACTCCAAATGAATACATACAAGAACCAAGAACCACGACAGAGATAAGCCCTCACTTTGCAAACAAAATTGTGGGGATCAAGGTTGCATGTTGTTAAATAGAAGAGATACAACGAACTTGCATTAACATTCACCGTCACCATCTCAGACAGAATTGCAACAACCACCAAGTGACTGCCAAACAACACAAGGATGCCTAGGTACAAGTCATCTAAGTAATTGTGCAAACCACACAAAGAACCATTATCCTCCACTATCACAAAGCCATTGACCAAAATTGCAAATCCCCATCCCCCAAACAATGATCCAAACACTCGAGGAATGATTGAACACACCAGATGAGCAACATAACACAATAATGCCTAGTAGTACACAATCACATGAGAACCATTATCATCCATGCACAGAGATCCATCCACTAGAGTTGTGAACCCACTTTTTCCCAACAACCATCCAAACACCAGCAAAAAATGATAATTATAGAAAAGGAGGACAACCATTTGACATTCAATGGAGGTAGCATCAAGCAAGGAATACTTAAACACATGTCCCCACCCTTTGTCCTTTATTACTTGAATGTTACACACATTTTTCCAACTCATAAATAACATGGTTATAAAACATCACATCAACCTTAACTACAAATCCAAGGTAATAAAACCCATTTTTATTTAAATTTGACCAAATAAAATAATCAATTGGTTCAAAATGAAAATATTAAATAATTAGAAAAAGATAGACTTTTTTTAACATTGATTTCTTTTTAATGTGGTTCACAACTCTGAAAGAAAGAGGGCTCGCTATGTACACAGTAATAATTCTCAAGGGGCCTACCCAAGGGGGCCTCACCTTGTTGACTCTAGGTTCGAGAGCCTAACCCCAAAGTACCTAAAGAATTGAACTTCTGACCTCGACTACTTCAGTCTTAAACTTGGAAGCACCAACCAACTTAGCTACCCCTTGAGGTTAAAACTTAATATTAATTTTGTTAATCAAACGATTTCAATAATCTCTACTTATAAAAGATATTAAAAAAATAATATTATTATTTTTAATATCATTTCACTTTTAAAATAAAAAATAAAAAAATTTATTGATTAATTTTAATAATAATAATTTAATTATAAGATCACAAGACATCAAAATTGATATAAACCTTATTACTAAAATTTTATGCTAATTAAAGTTTAAATCTATAGAGAAATGAGAATAAGTCAATTAGGAAAGAGGGCAACGTGAGTAGGGTGGATACCTAGGGTGGTTAACTCGAATTGATTTTTATCTGAAATTTAATTTTCGTGACTACCTTGCATGGTGCTTAAAGCTAAATATATTATATATAAAAAAATCATTTTATATTAAAAAACCTTAATTTTTTAAAAATATTTTTAAAAGATGTTAATATTTATTTATTTATTATTTATAATGTTTAAAAAATATTCCTTTGATATATATATATTTTATATATTTTTATACCTGCCTCAGCAGGTTTATTGTAATCATTTGAATTCAAACCCCTTTGACTTTTGGTATTACCTGGTGCATATTGGTGCATATTAAAAGATTAAAATCTCTATTCCAAAGTTTAACTTTGCAATGTGAAAAATAACAATTTTTAAATATTTTAAATTTTAATAAAAATATTTTTATTTGCTATTTTGTCAGCTTCTAATTGGCCAATCAGGGATGATGTCAGCCTTGGAGTTTGGTATCTGGTTTTCACTTGACATATGGCAACTATGACATCAGCATTTATCATATTTTATTATTATGTTATTTATAATTCAAAGACTGAATTGGAACATTCAGATTTCCACGTGCCCACCTTCCAGCGAATCCGCACCCTCCGCCTGCAACGCGAGCTGGAAGCGCCCATAGTATTTGAAATCATAAGTGGAGCCAACGAAAACAATCTGAGAATTGTTATACGAGTCAACAATGCCACGAAGCGAGGTCTCATTGGGGTTGCCGAAAGCTATGACCCAGACACTGTGGAAGGGCAGAGTCTGATGCAGCAGCGCATCTAGCTGCGCGCAGAGGGTCTTGCGCTTGAAATGGTTGAGAATTACAGTAACCTTCGGACGACTAGCTAACGCTGCCGACGACGGCAGGCGGAGCAGCTCGCGCAGAGTCTCAGAGCCACAGGTCCGGTGCTGGAATTTGACAATTTCTGAGTACAGCTCGGTTCCGAGTAAATTACTTCGGTGTTTTTCGTCCTCCATAGTCGTTATCCACTTATGCTGAGATAAATAAGATTCTTACAAAAAATTGCTATCTGCTCATAGTAAACGAAAACATTGTGTTCTCTTGACGGAAAAGCAAACCTCTGTATATATGTATATATATATTTTATAGCTATCCTCCACTCCATGTGCGTGCCATCTCTTCATAAATTTTAAAGTAAACAAATAAATAAGCTTTCCTGAGAGGTCAACATGGGCGTTGTCAAATATCGGTTAATCTCTGCTAAATTCAATTTCGAATCCCTTAAAAATTATGTCAGTAGCCAAATGCCTTGACTATCCTTCAAAAAAATTGCCTTCAAATGCATATTTCAGACCGAATTATCTGTGCGCTCTGCTTAAATACAAGTCCCAGGCCGTTCATTTCATTCAAACCGAATTGTTCGTGCGCTCTGATTAAATGCAAGTTGAGACCGATCTTTTCTCAGAATTTTGAATAAAAAAAATACGGATTATTGCCACATTTGCGTTAAAAAGCAAACTACAATAGCTCTATTCAAAACTTTGGCTCAAAATAAAGAACAGCTGAAAGATTACTTCAAATTGCAACATGCAAACTGATTCTTGAACAACGGACAGATCACTTCAAAATGCAAAAATATAGACTGATTCTTTAAATTTCTAGCTTGGAAAAAAGGCATAATCAAGACCGACCAAACTAACTTCGTCTAAATGCAAGGCCTTCAGAACGAAAAAAGTGCTTCTTGTGCCTAACACAAATTTGACAGCCGAAGCTACAGCTATTTCCAACCGGTTCACAAATCGATTCCGTTGCACAACAAAACGTCTTCCCGACGGTACAATCTAAATACTAAACAAGATTTTCAAACAGGAAGCTGAGCAGAATCCTCTTGTCCGCCAGTCTATGATTCGATTCTCTAAGAGAAAAAATAATATAAAAATACATTTCTTAAATCCGTAGGTATATTTCAAAATTCACAACCGTGCTAAGGAAACATGTGCTGGGCTTAGTGAATGGAATTATTCCACAACTGCAAAAAAAGGAATAACAGAGCAAATCCATATAGAATAATATAGCTGAACAGAAATACTTACATGTAGAATCCTGCATACATTGGCCTTCACATGCTTCTCGGCCATGCAAAAATAGGCAAGAAAATGTATTGCGTTCAAGAGTATTGGATGCTATACTAGACCCTGGCTTATAGGCGGCAATGCTCTCGGCACCTGCTCTTTCCCAGAGCTTTTTCTCCTTCCGACTTCCTGTCATAATAGACTTACTGTATTGGATTTCAAGCAAACCGTATATTGTGTTAATTTGTCTTTTCATAGGTTAGTGGAGACTTGAATTAATTATCATTATTTGGCTGTCTCCTCGTGAGACTTTTTCTAGGTTGTATTCAGTAAAGAGGATTCAAGGACCGGGGTCATTCGAACATTTTAGAAAGTTTGATTTATTACGAAAATGGTGTATCCGGAAAGTGAAATCTCCACGCCAGAAAAATAAGGTCAACGTGGAACTTGAATGTTTGTGATTGGGTCCTGTTTTAAATATTTAATGGAACATTGTTAGTTAACGTGAAAGGCGGGTATCCATGTGGAAGTTAAAAGGATTAGGTGTAGGTTATAGCATATTTACATTTTAAAACTACCCTTTGTCATGGTTGGATTTGAATTTGGTGAGTCCAAAAAAAATCCCGACAAGGTGGCTTTGTATTCATTATGTTCTTTAAAGATTCATTATTTGTAACCATATGCATTAAAAGTAAATAATTAATAAGTTTTATCATGATTTTTTTTAATAGTAAGAGTAAGGTTTTTTTGGTTTTTTTTAATATAATTTTTTTATATAATATAATTTGTTATTTATTAAAAATTAAAGTTATAAAATGCTTTATATATAAGGGAAAATTTTCTTTCTCAAAATCTCCAATTGTTGTTACATTTTTAATATCTATATTGTTAAGTATTTATTAGGCATTCAACATTGTTAATGTTATTCAATATCCATTTCTTACGTAATATTTATTAAACTATTTTTAAGAGCCAAGTACTAGGCATCTATGTTGCTTATCTCAACTATTGGTAGTGACAAAAGCTCTCGTATTCCCAAAGACAAGTAAACTCATTTTGGATCTTTAATTTCAAGGACTTACTTAATAACTAATTAATTGATATACACATAGAAATATAAACAATGACAGTTACAAGAAGTAACAAGTAATGCAACAACCTATAAAGAACAAGTAATCTCACATAGAAATATAAATACCATGGCAACAAGTAATACATTGTTTCAAGTTTGAATGTTTCATAATTTCTTTAACTTTTAGCTTTAAACTATATACAATATCACAATAAAATATTTCTAAGAGGCAGGTATAAGCAGCCTTGCTGCTATTTCACTTGTTTATAATTTTTTTTAAGTTAAAAATGTTTTTTTAACAATATCCAAATCATTTTATAAGTAAGAGCAAAAAGTTTTGAAAAAGGAGTGTATACTTTCCAACTCACTCACTTCATTTAAAGGTTGGAAGGTTAAGAAGAAAAAAACGTCTAGAATTTGTATACTTTCCAACTCACTTTTTTTCTTCCCATACATTAGTTTGTACGAGTATGTCTAGAATTTCAAATCCTTTTATTTTAATTATCACTCTTAAGAAAGATTTTTTTTAATTTTTCCTCTTACATGTTATATTATGACCAAAATTTCATGTTAGATCAGGTTCTACAAGTATGATCAGAATTTCAAATCTTTTTATTTCAAATATTATTATTACTATTTAAAATTAAATAAAGAATTTTAGATATTATTATTACTATTTAAAATTAAATAAAAATAAAAAAATTGTTTAATTATAATGCATTTTAAAATTAAATAAAAATAATATTTTTGTTTAATTATAAAGCATTTTAAAATTAAATAAAAATAATAATTTTGTTTAATTATAAAACATTTTTAATGTAAATAAAATAATTAATTTTTTTTAGTTCATTTAGTTGAGAGTGTGATTTTTAGGTGATTTTAAGAGCTTAAATATCTCTAGATTATGATTTCCTAGTCAAAAATTAAAATACATTAACTCTAAATAACAAATATGTGTAACAAACAAAAACCCTAGAGGACAAACGGTAAAAACATTTGCTTGGGGACTGGGACAAAAGACAAACAACGAGGTTGAGTGGCTGGCTCTTCTTCAAGGATTGGAAATGCTAGACAAAATAATCATCTCAAGTCTGTTAGTCTTTGGGGACTCTCGACATGTTATCCTCAAGATGATAACTGGCTACTCAGCAAGCTCCATCAAATGCAGAAGGCTTTACAACAAGATCATCCAGCTTCCACTTCTTGCCAGCATTGCCTATTACCATATCCTGAGAGTGAATAACGCTAAGGCAGATTCATTGGCAAATTCAAGTGCCTCTTTCCCTTAAGGTTTCATTTCTCTAAATGATGAAAAGGTTAGCACTAAACCTATTCCCTAATTTACTACAAGGATCTCCTAGCCCATTGTAAGACTTTGGGTTATCTAAAAAGCATTGGTTTATAGTGTTGGTGGTCGTGTTGATCCTTGGCAGCCCATGCATCATCCGTTGGGACGCGTGGTATCGACCACCCTCCCTCCTTAATGCCCTGTCCACTCCATTTAAGGTCGTCCTCTCCAAACTTTATTCTGCGCTCAGCTCTCACACTCATGTCCATCCCCTCATACGTGATATGGCTCTCCCTTAGGTCTTTACCCTCCATCTCCCTCCCATGCATTTGTCATTGTTCCTCCAAGATTTTGAGTTTCCCCCTGGCGACGAGGTGCAGTTTTCTCTGCCTCCCGAGCTCTATGTTGAGTGGTTGATTCCCACGGTCCTCTCGAGTTCCCAACATCCTTCTTCTCCTCGGTCTCTAGAAGCGGCAAACAATCTGACTTTGCCCTTTGTGTGTTTTGTTGTGAGTGAGCTCGGATGGCACATCTTGTCCGTGCAACTTGAGTCTCCATTTTCTTCCTCTGGTGCCACTTTATGTCTGTGTTTGGTCATTGGTGAACTTGGGTGTCGTCTCTCCTCTCTGCATCTCGAAGACACTATGGGCAGGCCTTCTGTTTCGCTTGTCGGTCCCATCCGGAGTTTAGGGGTTCATGTTGAGCGAGCTCTATCCTTTTCGGGGAATTTACGCAACAATAATTCTCAATTCGAGCTCAAGCATAGACTACGCAACAAAATACCCTCACCTGTGTTTGGCGCAGAGGAATGGATCAAGTTCAGCGAGGTGTCAAGGAAGGTTTTGATGATTTGAAGGTCAACATACAACGTCTGACATATTTCGTGGCTGTCGGAATCACTAACAATAGGGAGACTGCAAAGGCGGTCAAGCAATTAGTGGATGATGTTCGTTATGTCTCCTACCAGACTAGTTGTCACGATGCAAGAATTGATGACCATGACATGGACATGAAAGAGATGATGGACAAGATTGACCGTATGCAGGAAGATCTTCAGAACTTAGTGCAGTTGAACCAGGGAAGTCATGCCCAAGACAATCTAGGAGCAGCCACTCAGAGAATGGAAGAAGAATCTGTCACCCAACCTGTGGGGTTTCTAGGCAAACCTAAATGATCTCTACTTGGTCCATGTTTTTTTGTATTATCTTAAATCAGCAATTTATACGTATTTATACTATTACTGTGAATACTTAAAATAGTAACTACTATAGCAACTCTAGAAGACCCTCTCTATGGCCATTTTTTGTTTCAGTTTCTATCTACCTTCTAGAATCTTCTTACTACTGTAATTTTTTACTGAATGCAACCCCTACTCTTTTATCATTTTCTATTAAAATAAAACAAATTTCAATTAATAAGTTCAAAATTTTTAAAAAATTAAAAACATATCATTATTAAGATAACAACATTCCACTTTTTAAAAAATTACCGGTATATTTCTCTTTATAGAAAACGACTAAAAGAAAATGGTGAACCTTCTACTAAAAGTATAACAATATTCCACTTTTGCTTTTTAATAATTGTTACTTTTGTACACGTATGTTTTTTTAACTTTTTGTTTTTTAAAAATCATTACAATCTGTATTTTCTAACGGATTTTTTAATTTTAAAAAATGATTGATGATCTTTTTATTGATCTCAACACCAAAACTTTTTCTGAATTTTTTGAAATGCAAACCATTGTGATTCAAAACTAATATTCTTTATGCATATACATTGTATTTCTATTTATTCAATTATAAATAAATATTATTTGTTCATATACATTATATTTCTATAAACAACAAAACAACCCACAAATAAATATTCTTTATTCATATACATTGTATTTCTATTATTATATATATTTTTACATTGCACATGATTATAATACTTAATACATCTTAATATAAGGTGAACACAATAATCTTTAGGAAGATTTCTTAAAGGGGATACTTCTCTATATCCCATTGTTACATCATTTAATCGAGTTTTAGTGATCATGTTTAGGCTGCTTGTGCTACTTGGTCTAATGCTAGGAATTATGATGAGAATGTTGCTTCTGAAACTGCTTATGGATTGTTGTTTGCTTTTCTGCTGCTATGAGTAAGGGTGGTGGTAGTTCAACTAAAACTAATAAATCTCCAATTGGATATGGATCTCCGACAGACACTTAATCTGCTCGTGATGGATCTGTATCCGGAACTCAATATAAGGTGAACACTATAACTTTATAGGAAGATTTCTTAAAGAGGATACTTTTGAAGATCCCATTGTTTTTTTTAAGTTAGTTTATTTATTTGTTGAAAATCTTGTAGATATTGTTTTTTTAAGTTGGTTTATTTATTTGTTGAAAATCTTGTAGATATAGAAAAAGAAAGGTTTTATAGCCAGAATTTTAGTGCATCATTGATCTAGGATGGCCACGTGGAAAGAAGCTTTGTTGTTTATCTAATCCATCATTATTTTGGAGTGTCCATATATACGAAGGGAACAAAAATTTCTAGACAAAGTAAACCTTAGGAATGCCCATAGCACTAGTAACTCTTGCCAGGTGTTCAAGCCACAACCACAACCCATCCAAAGCAAGAATTGACATGTCTCTCGTAGTCCCTAATAACTATGCCATGGATTGATAAAGGCTCCTTTAAAGTTTACTAGGTGCATTTTTGTTATATGTTTTTTTGGGGTCTGTAAACCCGTTTTGTTGTTATCCACATGTTTTACTACCTGTGCAATTATTCTGGGAAGATTGATATAGTTTTATTTAGACTTTATTGTTCTCTATATTAAGAGTATTTTTGGTATAGTATTTATGCATAGCTTCTTTCAATTTCTCTATTTGAAGACAATTTTATACTTTAGGTTGGGAGTGTATTTTTGAGTAGTTATATGTAAAAACATCATCAAAGTTGTCCTTGTTCAAGTTGAAGAGCTAAATCTGTTTTTGTAAATATAACTTTGATTCAAACATGAATAGCAAGTTATAGTTTTTTGTGTGTGTGAAAAAAATAAACATTATAACCATTTTATATAAATAGTTAATCATATATACAAATTAAGAAGCAAATTATATTTTTTTTAAATTAACATATACTTATTATCTTAAGCCAACAAATGTCTATTATAGTACATATTTAACTTTAATTTTAGCATGACTCATATTTAGATAATATTATTAAATGCTTCTTCTTCTTATTATTATTATTATTATTATTATTATTATTATTATTATTATTATTATTATTCAAATTTTTCATAATAATGTTCATAATGTTCAAATTATAATTTTGTTTTATTATTTTTTTTATTTTAATTAAATCAACATTCTCAAATATCTTTATATATCTTTATTACATAATCAGAACAAACTCTCATGAGCTTCATAGTGAAACTGGTTGTTGGGCAGTTCCTAAAACACCATGGGTGGAAAGGATCTGTCATCTCTGTGAGAATATGAACATTAAGGATGAAAATCACTTCCTCTTAGAGTGCCATGCGTACACCCACATTAGATTTCAGTTTCATAATCTTTGTTGCAATACCGGCCTTCTTAGCCTTTTAACATGTCAAAATTATAGTGAGCTCAAAACGCTTCTCTCCAAGCTCTTTAAGCATAGGAATACAATTTTTTTTTTAAACTAAATAATTTGTTTCTTTAGGTTCGATAAACTAAAGTTTGGTCTTAGGTTCGATAAACTAAAGTTTGGTCTTGGTGAACGTTAACCATCATCATCATCATCAATTATATTTATTCTAAACAAATTTAAACAATAATAATAATAAAACTCAAAAACATGTAGTATAATACTATTCACAAATGATACTTCACCTTAGCCATAAATTTCTAAGATTAAAATCCTATAAAAGAGTTCTAGAATTCAGTACAATATATCCATGGTCCCCGTGTAAGTGAGCAGAGCCATGTTCATGCACTAGGACGTATCTTCAATTAGAAAAGAACTATTTTTAAAATTTGAGTTTACTTTGCCTTCTAAGTATTCTTTGAGCTCACGTTAAGTTATCCTTGAATGTAATGGATGCCACGACACCAATACTTATCTCAAAGTCATCTCATGGCAATCTTGAATGAAGGCTAATGAGGTTCTAGAACTATGGCTCTCTTTCTCTCTCATCATAAATTTATAAGGATCTCTCGAAAACAATTTCAATCCAACTTGTTTATCTTTTATATAATGAATATTTTAATATAACCATTTGAAAACATGTGTATATGCTTTATTTTATTTAAAAAAATAAAAATAATATATATATATATATATATATATTTTGTTATTTAAAAATAATAAGGTCAATTTTTGTTAGCTTATTTAATTAAGGTGTGGATTTCGTTAGTAAGACTACTAGGGTTTAATCTCTTTAAGGGTGACTTACTCGGAAGAAGACATCCAAAAACCCAACCATGTTAAGGGTTAGTGTGGCCCCGGCCAATTGTGATCCCCAAATTAAGAGTAATTTTTATTGTTTTTATTTTTAAGAAAGAGAGTGAAATCAAAGAATAAGAGAAACTATAATTCAAAGAAAAAAACTAATATATCCAAAATAAGAACGAACTTTCATGAATTGTATAGTGAAATGAGGCCTTGGACAATTCCTAAAGTATATTGGGAAAAAAGGATTTGTCATCTCTATGAGACTAAGCATGTTAAGGATGAAAGTCACTTTCTCTTAGAGTGCCTTGTGTACACTAGCACTCGATCGCAGTTTCACAATCTTTATTATAATAATAACCTCTCTAATCTTCTAACGTGACAAAACTATGGTGACCTCAATATGCTTCTTTCTAAGCTTTGAGAGCATAGAAATAAAATTTTACAACAAAACATACAATTTCTTTCTTCTTAAAATCCAACAGACCAAAGTTGGTATCAGTGTATGTTAGTCTCATCATCATCATCATCATCAAGGGATGAAAACAAGTTGATAGTAAACGAGAAGTTAGAAATTTAAAAAAAAAAGATGAGGAGTTGAAAAAAAGGGAAGCAAGCTTTCATATGCTATTAAATGTATGTTTAATTCATTACATATTGTGAAAAACATCATCATCATTGTTGTTGTCGTCGTCATCATCATCAAGGGATGAGAACAAGTTGATACTGAAGTTAGAAATTAAAAAAAAAATGAGGAGATGAAAAAAAGGGAAGCAAGCTTCGATATGTTGTTAAATAGATGTTTAATTCATTGCATATTGAGAAAAGCAAAAAGTAATAATTGATTGAAAAATATTTTATTTGAATGTTGACTTTATGTGAAAATGGAGCATTGGTCATATAACAATACATCTCTCTTTTTTTACACTCAAAGTGCAATTAAACTTTTTGATTAACTTTCTAACTCCAAGAAATATTTTGGTTTCCTAATACTTCGTGCTTAAGAATCCGAGAACAACAATGTACGATAAAGTTTTAAGAATATTTACATCCCAACAAATTTGATCCCTCTTTGTGGTGCTTGATAGATCCGGGTTTTAATTTTTGTTATTACTTTTTATTTTTGGTGACTTATGAGCCAATATGAATTTTATTAATTACTTTTTTTTGTTAACATTACGTTACATAAATTATGTAACATTACATGTATGTTACATAACATTGTGTAACGTCACAACAGCTCCCCCATACTAGGCTAAAGAGCACATCACTCTCTGTGCAATGAAATTGTCATACATATTTCCTCAAATCTCCTAAACCACCCTCATTAATAGGCCATCAACCTCCCCTTCTAATGTTTTATTAAGAATGTGAATTAAAATAAATAAATTAAATAATAAGTTTCTTGTCATGCTAAGCTATTAATGAAATTTAACATTTTGTGTCACAAATATATGGTAAGTCGGCATACCCATTTAATTCATCATACCAACCAATAATCAAAGGGGGCATCTAATGCTATTAGATATTTATGTGTATACAATATAATTTCCATAATCAAACCGTTGATTAAGTAATTAATAACCTAATTTAGTATATTAGTGTACACGCACAGGGTATGCATGTAGAGCTACAATACATATATTTTGTGCATGTACTACTAATAAACAATTACTACCTTTAATGAATTGTTCATGTATGTTCACAACCAAGAATGTACAATGGTAAATTAAGTAAATGCACCATTCATAAATGTTTGCCAACATATTACAATAATTTTACACATGTTGATCATAACACCGAGAATATGAGAAACAAATTAGACAAGTGTTCTAAACATAATAGGATCCATAGTAAAGAATAAGAATGGCACATCTCATCCTCAAGCAAGATTGTCAACTAACTTTGACTACATTGACTTAATTTCCCTAGCAAGCATTAACCAGTAATCATCGTCACGTGACTAGGGGAGTGTGGCTTAACACAACCCTCACATGACTTGAGATTTTGGAGAATACACGGTGGGTAATACCTTCACCCCTCTTTATAGAACTAGAGTCAACACCTTATAGTGAGCCATCTTGTGCAATCATTGTTCTTAGACTCTTGTCATCAAACAAACATTATAGGTAAGTTGTGCATCCTATTAAAACCAAACTTACCAACAAACCATAGCAGTGTTTAAAATCATTAATTAAATCATAAGTAAAACGTGTTGCATACAATATCTTGTTGATGTCTATGACATCCATCTTACCTCAACAATAAAGTTATTTGGCTACTATCATCAACCTATAGGTCAAACACACTAATAACTCATATCTTTGCATATATATATATATATATATATAACAAATTTAATATGATAATCCATATTATTCACTGGTATTCAAATTAGAAACATGTTTTTTCAAGAAGAAAGATCAGTTCCTTGATATTCAATTGAATCAAAGGTAACAAAATTACAAGCCATGATACTGGGTATCATAATAAGAAGCAGTGAATACCATCATTCACCATCTCGACACATATCACCAACAAAGCCTACAATCGCTACAACACAACGGGGCAAAGGAGACCCCTTCCTCTAATCAAAGAAATACTCTATGAGCTAGTCTCTTAAACACAATCAGTAGGCAACACAACAAGAGCCCTGAAAGCATATCTAAAGGAAGCACTTTGGGGGAAAGAGGATACCCTTGACACAAGATAACAAAGGTACCAAAAAGACTACTCATCCAGTGAGCAGAGACGGTAAGTGAAAGGCTAATAAAAAATATTTCATAGAAAGATGTTAAGCCACCATAAAAAACGAAACAAATAAAAAAACCTTATATTTCCATTTTCAATGATCTCTCCATCCAAGTATTCAATAAAAGAGAGATTTCTCATTTCCATTGTCAATGCTTCCTTTGATAAACCATCAACACTCGAGTTGTGCTCCCTATAAATGTGTTAAAAACTTATAGAAAGATAAAAAACCCTTTACGTACTTATGTGATCGCATCACTAATAAAAAACATTTTTTATTTACACCATGCCTCATGTCTATTATACAATCCCAACATAATTTTGAACCCATATCCACATACTGGAATTATAGTTTTGATTTGCATGTTTGAATAAATCACATAAATATTCTCATCATGAACATATAATGATATAAGTTTCATATCCGGGCAACACATACCTACTACCTAGGTCCATATGTTCACATATGAAGTGTCACGTCAGTCTAGTCAATACGAATAAATACTCAACAAATAAAATATTAGGATTACCTATAAAATGTGGGGTGTTACATTTCATGCAATTTAATAATTTCGTACCAGGGGAATTGATTGTGACCTAAATTGTTTTCATCATTGATTTTATAGAAATCAATAAAGTCGCCAAATGACTTATTTGTGGTTAATATACACAAATTTTATATATTGATAATGTGCGTGGCAATTGAACAAACATTTCATATGGTCATTGCATTAAGAAAAATGTAAGATGTATCGACAAATTTGTACATTGATTATTTATCCTTATTCAGATTTAAAATTACTATATGGATTCAGATTTAAAATTACTATATGGTATATGGTGATAACTAAGAAGGTTTTTTATGTCAAATATTATGTAACAAAAAACAAAAATAGAGTAGATGAACAATAGAGTTATTAATTAGATGTTTGGGTCCAACCCTAACCTTAGTTTGGTTTTTTTTTTAAACGGCCTTTTTATTCAAATAAAATTAAAAGTACATTTGAGAGGTGTTAAAGCACAACAAAAAAGTTAACATTTCCAAGACTTTTAGAGACTAATTTCAACTTTTTCGAAATTAATCCAACATAAATTGGTTTCATAGACATCTTGACACCAATATTAGACCTAGCATCTCATACTATATATTAAAAATATATTGAAAGAAATGTTTGGAAATCAAAAAATTACCCTACAAAACATTTATGTTGTTCCCTCCTTAACTTAAATATTGAATTGACCAAATTGCATTAGAAGTCCATACTTTGAAAGAAAATCAACATCTTCATTTTGCTCTCGAATTACATATTTAATGTCCATATTGAGAAAAGATCCCAAACTATCAATAGAACCATCAAAACCAACTCCTATAAGTCGATGTTCTTGCAAAGTGCTTATTGGTTTTTCTAATTAACCAGAAGGAGGGAGTCCCCCATGACAGATAGAGACCAATCTCCTTTAGAGTAAGCAGATTTCAACAAGTAGAATAAAGCATGCACCTATGCCTTGTTGTTTGTCCCTTTTCCAGTGTTTGCCTTGAATTGGAAGGAGATATTTGTGGAAATGTGAAGTGAGAACCCCAAGCAGCAAAATTGGCTCGCACCTTGACACGTCCCGTTAAAGAACGTCCACACTAACGATTGGTTAATAATGAGAAATTTTATTTGATTTGTCCCAGAATGATTCAATTTCCCTAGATAAGATTTGTCTTGAGAATCAGCTAGGAAGGAAGCCACAATCCTAGTCGGGATCAAATTTCCATCAAAGAAGCACTTGTTTCTAGTAGTCCAAGTAATCCAACAAACTGCAAAGTGAACAAATCAGTATTGCTTTAGTTCCTAACATATGAAGAAAACTTTAAAACAATGGTCCATCAAAGAAGCACTTGTTTCTAGTAGTCCAAGTAATCCAACAAACTGCAAAGTGAACAAATCAGTATTGCTTTAGTTCCTAACATATGAAGAAAACTTTAAAACAATGGTCCAGAGAACCCTCCTGCCACAGAGCTTAAATTCATGTAAGACGACTCATGTCAAGCCAAACTTGGGAAAAAATGTGCAAGCTCGAAATAAGTGATATGTATCTTCGCTAGATTTGCCACATAGATAACAATAGCCAGGACCACTAACTTTCCTTTTCTGAAGGGCTTCCCATGTTAGTACTTTATTTGTTAGAATCAGCCACATGTGCAAAATTCTCTTTAGCGGAGCATTTCTTCTCCACAATTTACTCCTCCACCAATCCATGTGGTCTCCTTACAAATCTAAAGATGAGGCATATCCTAATTTTGCATTGTAATGCCCTCCATATTTATTCTAAGCCCATATCATCTCATCTAGGGCATATTTGAGATGAATATATGCATTTTGAATCCTTGAAATATGTTGATTCCACAACTTAATATGAACTGGATTCAAGTTCAGGTGTTGAGCAGAGACCCATCGATGAGACCAAAAATTTGAGGATCCAAGTTCAATGACACGACTTAAGGTGCTTCTACCAATTTGTTGAAGGAATTACACCATGTCATCAGGAAATTAAATGTTATTAGGACAACCCATAATGGCATCACATCAGACACATATTTCATATCTTGTACCTACCCTCTGAGCAATAAAGGAACCTATTAAAGGGAAGGACAGAGATAAATATTTCCAATGATTAGAAGCCTTTGTAGTGCCTTTAGTATGCCTATGAATCCAATTGATAAGAGAGTACGGGGGGATTATTTATCAAATAATATTCTACTCCATAAACTACTCTTGGTGATCATACTCCAAAAGGACCTGACCACCAAAGCTTTCCCAAATTTCTGAATGTCCTTGATTCCCCAACTTCCAACTTCTTTAGGAAGGGTAATGGAGTTTAATCTAGCCACATGGATCCCTTTATAAGAACATTCCTTCTCCAAAGATAGTTAAAACACAATTTCCATATTTTCTCTAAGACCCATTTTGGGACATGGGTGACCAACAAAATCCAATAAGCTAGAATGGCTTCCAATATGGCCTTGATAAGAACCAACCTGCCACCATGTGAGAGCCATTATTTGCACCATAAATTTAATTTTTGTTCAATATTTCCAACCAACCACAACAAGTCCCAACAATAATATTTGTTAGGATTAAGAATGAAACCAAGGAACTTTAAGCCTTCATCATTCTTCTTTCACATATAGGGACAAATCTGATTTATTTCATTTTCTGTAGGAACATCCAGGTAGTGTGAATAAGCCCATTTTTGGGCATTAATTGCCATGCTCATTGTTGCACAATGAAGGTCAACTAACTCCAAGATCCTTTTGATTTCACAACCAGATCCATAACAAAATAAAAGGACGTCATCGTTGAATAATAAATGGGAAAGAACAACATATCTCCTGACTTTTATACCTTTAATTTGATTCCTCCATTTAGCATTTGGAAAGAGTATGCTAAGTCCTTCAGCAACTACCAGGAATAGATAAGGAGAGAGGGACATCCTTGATGAATCCCCCTAGAGGGATTAAAGAATCAAAAGGTTGCTATGTTAATATGAACCACTATAGTAGAATAGGTCACATAAACCATCATCCATTTCACTACCTAGAGAGAGAATCTAATGTGAAAAAGCAACATATGCAAATATATCCATGAAACACAATCAAATGCTTTCAACAAAATCAAGTTTGATAACAATGACTAGCTAGCTAGATTGCTTGGTGGAATGTTGGCCTTCTTAGGTTGAGCCCATTGCTTCATGAATTGGACAACCTCCCAAAAATATGAATTGTGCATTCAATATAACACGAGACAAAATAGGTTTCGGGATCACCACAATGACCATATTTTCGATATTATAAGCAACATTGCATAAGGAAATAGGTTTGAATTCGTCAAACGATTCAACATGATCAACTTTAGGAATCAAAACAAGAAAGGTTGAATTCATGTGCTCCATAATATTCCCTTCCAGCTAAGTTTCTTCCACCAGGCGCCATAGATCCTCACCTAAAGTGTCGAAGAATTTAAAAAAACAATTGATCGTCCATCCATCGGGGCTTGTACATCTCTCTTTCTTAAAGCTTTATGGTGTTGAAAGGATTTCTTGCTTTTTAACTTCCTAGAACATATATGTATCATCTTCTTCATTGATAATTTTGGGAATGTTTTTAAATACTTTCAAAAGTTCCATGATGTTCGCACCTTCAGGATCATGATGTTCTACAAAATGTCGGACACCTAGTGCAACAAAATTATCATAATTTCTTACCATACTACCATCTTCCCTTTTGAGCTCCCAAATTATATTGGATTTCTTCGTGAAGTTTGCAAATGAATGAAAGAAATGGGTGTTAAGATCACCTGCTCCAATCCAAGTGGCATGGCTCTTAATCCATCGATCCATCTCTTCCTCCGGCACGTATTTGTACCTATGTGATTCCAAATCTTTAAGGGACTTGAGAGCCTCTTCATATAAGATAAAATTTTCCAGTACCCCTAACAACTTTGCAATAGTTCTCTCGAGTTCTTTCAAATTTGCATGATGTTGTCTTAGTCTTTCCCCAACCCATTCTTTAACCTTAACCTTAAACTTGTGAGAGAGATATAACAAATTGCGAGCAAGCATAATCACCATTTTGCATAGAAAAGGATATCTAGTTGTTGATCACTAAATTATGATCGACTTCTTCAAGAAGCCATGCGGGGTTGAACTTGAATGATGCAATGGGAATTTTTATACGACCATCCAACTCGACACAAATAGGGAGATGAAGATATATTCTATATTTTTCCACCCATAAGTGAGACTTTCCAATATGGGCTAAGAGATCCTTGTGAATAATAAATATATCTAGTCATTTGGATATAGCAGCATCACCAACCTAAAATAAAGTCATAAAGTTCATTCACTAAGAAGGTTTACTAGAAGGTTCTACCTACTAAAAAGTTCCTTAGAAACTATATAAATGTGTATAAGCAATACAATAAGATGCCTTGTGAAGTATATTGTAATTTTAGCTCTGCTCATTTGGAAGTTTCGTCCTCGAAGAGGAAAGTGAACATCAATTGAATTAATAAAGGCATTGATTTTGTGATATTTGGTTATCTACGAGTGTCCATCGTTGTAATAATCATGGCTTTTCATTATGAAATCTTTATTATATTATTTTTTTCTCTAAATATCTTATTCTATTATTAAGGTACACAACATCTAAACCCAGTTCTGAGACCAAATGTTATGTACCTTAATAGCAGAATAAGAAACTCATAGCAGAAATAACATTATAAAGCAAGGTTTCAGAATGAAAGAATATAATTATCACATCAATATACAATTGTACACAACCAAATATCACAATAGAAATACCTTTATTAATGAAATCAATGCTCACTTCTCTCTTTGAGGGGCCAACTCCCATTGAGTGGAGCTCCAATTACAATATACTTTACAAAGCATTGTATTCCATTGTTTATAATCCTTTGTATAGATCCTAAGGAACTTTCTAGTAGGCAAAACATTCTAGTAAGTCTTCTTGGTGAAGGAACTTTTTAAGAGACAAAACCTTTTAGTAAGTCTTCTTACAAATACTGCTTTCACAATATATTTACTTTATAGGCCTTATTTAATATTGATAGCCTCAATAAATAACATCCTAACTATTTAAGGGGGTTGAGTAGGACCCTAACATTTAGTGTGGGATCAGTAGTTTTGAAGAAAGTTGTTACCCTCCCCACCTAGTCTCAAATCTCACTTTGTGAAACTTTTTCTCTTAATGAGCCAATTATTGATGATCTATAAATTATCTATGAGGTGAACCCAATAGGTTACTTCACTCAAGCATCCATTATAACAACGGCGAAATCATATAATTCATCAAGGGATATGAATTCGTATTATTTATTATTACTCATATATGTCTTGAGATAATTTGCACATGCATATAAATACATGTAAAGGATGATAAGTCACGGCCTTGAAGAAAAAGTATGACTATCATTAATTACAATAAATAAATATAGACTATTTATTATACATCATGATAAATATTTACGCAGAAGACAATTTTTAAGGGGGTAGTTCTTCTTGAGGCTTCGTCATCTGTCATGGACCTATGAGTAGTTGCCCCTATCAATTTCTTTTAATAAACCTTATCAAATGAGTGAGCTACCGTGGCATTCACACTCCATTCGAAAACACCATGTCAAATTGCACGACCCCCATCACTCTACATAACCATGAGAGAGGTGAATGGAATTGCGGTGAGTCCTCCAACTATGAGAAAACTAGCTCCGAAATGCGGTGGCCTATTTACCTGAGCCCATTTGTATGTGTCTATGGGAGAGTGAACAACTTTTGTAATTTCAAGTTCGTTGTTAAAAGATCGGTATGTGATAGGAAAAGGCCTGTTAAGGATTTCAAGAATCTCAGCATCCCCTTCCAACATCTTCAGAGATTCCACAATCGTGGATCAATAAGACACAATCACATGGGTACACAAAATACCCACTGAAACGATCCTCACCATGATGGTCACATGCTCATGGCTATGGATAATTCCATATATTGCTTCAATTGCTCTTCATGATTTTACAAGCATCTAAGCCCAATATGAAATTAGGTAATTGGAGGTCGATTCCAAAGAGGTGACTAAAGCCTTTCTACTGCTCAAGATCTTTGACAACACAATGCCAAATCTATAAACATCGCTCATTTGTAAGTTGGGCATAGAGGGCACATTTAGGGGCCAAGTTGCCATGCCTCCCTACAACCCTTGTGGTCAGATGGGATTCGAATTCCTTAGTAATGATCTTCACCAAGCTGAAGTCAGAAGCTACGAGGTTTGATTTGACATTATCGTAGTGTTCACATTTTATGAATTCGAAAGTTACAAACCATAAACCTTTTATCAATTATTCTTGGGAAGCTCAAAAAAACATCATAAGAGCAATATGATGTATTTTTCTATAATAAGGTAAAAAATATTATTTTGAGCTAAATTGTTCCAAAATGATAGTTTGAGAACAATCACTTTGATTAAGATGGAACCTTCAGATTCTAGACAACTTTTTAGGTTAAAGTTTTCTTCTGTTCATTATGGTTTGTGTCTTGTGAATCTACAGTGAATATTGCACTTTGAGTGCTCAAGTTAGAAAGTGGGCAAAAGTGAGAAATTACTATTTTGTTAGGTTTATAGATATTGATAGGAGTGCCATTAGACAAAGTAGGAACTATCAAAGTGGTCAAAATATTAAATATTATATGTTCATGTAAAACATGTAAGTTATAAAAGTTGTTTCCATAATCTTTTTGCGCATTACTAAACTGGAAAATATTAAATTTTCAGATTATCAAATGTTTATTACTTGGGCATTTCTTTTTTCAAGGTTGTTTTTTGGGAGGATTCTAATTTGTTTAAAAGCAAAGGAGGATCCAAGCTTAGGTTTGCATAGTTGGGCTAATAATTACACACAATTCCATAAACTAATAAACAAATGATATGGACTTTTCTTAACTCTATCGTCGCAATGAACCAAAGTTATAATGTTTTAAGATAAAATTTGCACTTTTAAGGATCATAACGGTTGATTAAGATAAAATTTGCACTTTTAAGGATCATAACGGTTGATTGTTATGGGGTTAAGAAGATAATTATCACGTCCTATAAAAAAAATCCATGAATAACTATTTAAGCTTTAAACTCGTGTAGTATTAGGAGATAAAATCATTTTTTTCTACTATTTAATTGCATCTTGATTTAAGGTATGTGAAGCAATTTCATCATCAATTAATAATAAAATGGCGATTGACTCAAAAAAAAAAATAGTTCAAAGATTATTACAAACACTACAACGTACGAATGAGCAGAAGAGCTTTGAGATAGGTCCAATCAAGATTAGTAAATGGTGCATTTGGAGTGGTCATGCAAATGGTATACACACCTAGATCTAGCCCTCTTAAGTTGTCAATCTATGTTGTCATGGAATTTGATAATTACATTGTCCCTCCATGGGACTAATCTCAACCAAAACACATACCAATTCCACCCATAAATCTAAGTAACAATAAACAAATATCCCTAAAAATGGCTTGGTGATGCAGTGATTTCTGAAGGATGAAAAAAAACTTAACAAAATGTTGTGTTTCGAAGTGTTCAATGCAGCGGCCAATCAAATCCTTTTGATTGAAGTTTTTTTTCGACACTTTTCTGAGGCCAAATTCCTTCATATAAGGCCTCAAAATGAGGTTTTGGTGTTTTGCGGTATTTTTTTAAATTTGTAATCAACGATTATCTCTCAGTTTATGCACCTAATAAAAAAAGCTAGTTGACAACTAGTGTCGCTCTAGTTAGCTTATAGTTAATGTTTAGTTTCAGAGTCATGCGAGCATGTTCTAAAATTAGCAAGTTTTGAAAATCTCAATTTTCGAAAATTTCAGATAGTAGTTATAAAGGGTTGGACCTTCACTGTAACATTTAGGATGGAGAATGAATAAAAAGATAGTTATTTTTTCCACTCTCATGTGTTTGCATAATTTTTAGATCTTGTTAATTGAATCAAAGCCTATTGGCTACATCACTTAGGCATTAACTATCCATAAACCCGAAGGATTGACATTAACAAGGTCAGTTGTTGACATTGATAACACTAAACGTCAAGGCTTGACCTTCATGACAATGTCACACACTACGACATTAGAAGGAATTTGAATTGCACCAATGTTCTCCCTTGACCTCTATCCAAAGATAAAAGGTGCTTCATATGTCACACTTCAAAAAAAGGAAGATGCACGCCTTCATTCTCTGACCATTTCACACATAAACTTACAACCCTCAATCCCTACACTCCCCTTACCAAATGAAAATACCAATGTTGATTGCCAGTATAATTATAGTCAAACTTGATAACTACCTAGCCTTTTATTGTTTTACTCACATATGTATACTTTTTTGTATGACAAATTAATGTACATTTCATTTTACTTTTCATCAATTATGTAGGTTTTTTTATTGCTTAATAGTACTTGCACTAGAGTTTTCCTTTACGTTTCATCGACTATTATGCCTCACTAGACTTGTTTTCAACATATAAAATCATATTATCTATATACACACAACTTTTTCTCATTTTTGCAACATACCAAAGTTCTCTTCAACGTTTCATTTCCCCTCCTTCAAGGGTATGCTAGTATATTCTATATAATAAATATCGAATATTAACTACTAGTACATTACACACCATATCCACATTGTAATATACTTTAGGCATCTTCCAAGTCTTCCGCCTTTGAAAACGCTCTATTCTCAAAACAAAGGTATATTTTTTTTCGGTACAATGATCCATATTACTATATATTTCTCCTATTTGATAAGGTTGAGGACATAAAGTGATAAGATGCTCAAAGCTTTGAACAATATTATCGCATCGAGAAGGGATTGATCCATCCTAGGCATATCCTTTCTCGAACTATTTGATGATAAGATTTTGGATTTGCTCTTTTTTGTTGTTAACTTTGAGTTGTATGGATCTTTGAATTCTTTGATATGTAAGTACACGATTGACTATGATTAAGTGCCTTTTGATATTGATACGTTGATTCTTGCATACCAATACTTTTTTATTTAGGTGTCAATATTGCACATTGATAAGTTGATCCTTCTTAACTTTTTCATGCTCGACTTGTTTTGAAATATTAACATGTGATTTTTTCATATTCTCTAGTGCATTAATGGTCAATGGAACATCAATTATCTTTGAATTTGTAGAAGTTGACTTGTCAATGAATTGTTTCTTGCACTCATGTTTTGGTTGGTTTTTCATCGATAAAGCTTCTTCAGTAATGACACTCTAATTTGTAGTTTCCATCTTCAAAAAACTTCCTTGATTTACGAACATCCATGGATGTCACTTTGTCTAATTTCAAGATTGATATATCCTTATGTTTTATTTTTTTTACTTATAGAAGTAGAATCTGACTACTACTCTTCAAACAATTAATTTACTTGTCTTTATTTAATAAGACCTTGTGAATTTTTTATTCCCATCTTGCTTTCCTTGTCACTCTTGATCACATTGAATGGCAACATCTTGTTGAATCAATGCTTGATTTTTTACGTGTAAATCACAATTTTTTTCTCAGATGGCCGTAGTTGTCTTTTGAGCTCTTTGGACTTGTTAATCTTCTCTTCTATTTTTCACTGTTATAGTATATGTAGTTTATGTCGAAGGTCTTCTTTAGCATTTTTAAGGTTTTTAATTTATATTCATAAGGCCTCATTTTTTGTCTTGTCACCTTTGTTTTTAGGTTCTAGAATCTTTGGTTTTTCCTCTTTTAACTTTTGTATTTGTTCAAGCAACCTTTGCTAAAGGGTCCTTAGCCAAAAAAAATCTTCATCTTTTTATGATAATTCATTTTCAGGAACTTAATTCTCTTGTTCTAATTTATGATTCATTGCTTTGTATCTATTGATTTTTTATTTGTGCAAGTAGTTTTTATTATGATTTGTAGGTGATAATTTTTTTGTCTTTTTCAATAATAACCTTCTCACATTATTTTTGTTGGTCCTATAACTTTTCTATTGACTTATGGCTATGAAGAATCACTTCTAATATGTCTTTCAATGTTCTAATGATGGTACTAGTAACCATAACTTCCTAGTAATGTCTTGCTGTGTTGTTTTCTTCTTTTTATAGGAATTTGTCAGAAACTTTTTCTGTATGTTGAAAGTGAAGTGTGTAATGTAATCATCTAAGTCGAACCTAGAATTATGTCACCGTCACCATCATTGATCCACACGGATATAACAATGGATGGTGATACAAAGGTATAATCTCCAATGTTCAAGTGTAAATCACGTATTTCACATTATTTTGTACCTCAAAAGTCCAACATTTCGATTATATTCAACTCATGAATTAACAAATTTGACACATATATAATTTTTTCGTTCACCAAAACACTAAAAATAATAATGTATTTCACTTGTACATTTTATTTTTAGTAACACCAAAATATAAATTTTTGAAGTTATAAGAAAACTTCCTTATTTCTCATTATTTAGGTCAATTTTCTTTTCGTAAGCTCTTCAAATATACTTTTCATCTTCAACTTATATATTCCTTGATAATAATAAGGCATGCATTGATGTGAACCCCCTTTTGGTTGGGACTTGGATATATATATATAGTAATTTATGTTATGTATAAGGCCCATTTTAGACTCCAAATTTACTCTAATCAAAAGTTAACTGAAGCCCCTCCTTTGATAGCTTATTAGTTTCCGCATTCATTTCCCTATAAATATGATGTCACGAAAATGAATCAAAACTTTTTGCAAGGCGATGAACTTCCTCAACCAAAATAAACAAATATTGTAACACTTTTCATATTCATTTATCCAATTTATAACATACATCAGAACTCCAAATAATTGAATATTGTTGCAGCATTTTTCTTTAGCAAAACAAAGAGGTAATTTCAAAACCATGATTTTTTTGTATAATTATTGTTTCATCACCCAACCCCATTTGTATTTTTGAAGAAAGAAGCATCATATAAATATAAAATGCCTCCTCCTCATAAGAGATATATATAATTTGAGATTTATATATAATGATTTGTTTTTTTAAATTATAATTTAAAATTTATATATAATTATTTTTTTTAAATAATTACTTTTCTATAGTATTTTTACTTATTGAAATTATCAATATTTTCACTTTATTCTCACTTATTGAAATTATCAATATTTTCACTTTATTCTCTAATATTTTTAGAGATTAAAGTTACCAATATTTTCACCTTTGTCATTTTTAAGTAACTTTTCACCTTATCTAAAATATGAAATTTTGTTATTCTTGTTTATTCTCTTATTATGTATTATGTAAATAAAAGTTTCGCCATCAAAAATAATATATATATTTTTTTTCATTTTTACTTTTTTTTCTTTCTTCTTTTAATTATAACTATATGTCAATAATTTGAGTCATCAACCCTCAAATTATTTGTTACCAACAAAAATAAATTTAACCACAAGCCAACATAATGATAGCCTTCTTATACCAATTAAGGCAAACCCAATAAAATACTTCACCAAATAAAATACTTCACCACATAAGAGATGATAACTCATTCCCTTCGAGAGAATATAAGACTATCATTACTTACAATATAATAAATACAAAGTATTAATTATAAACTCAGACAAATATTATATTATATAGAATAAATATAGAATATTAACTACGAGTATAACATAAATGATTAAACATTGTATCATCATGGTGATATAATTTAATTATATTACAATATGTTTATGAGTTGTTGTATTGTGTTTGTGCCTCAAGAGTTTAGAGTTTACCCTCACTACCATTCTTGCAATGAGATGTCTACGAGGTTTTTTCTATTACTTGAAAAATATTGAAGAAATAAAAATAGCTTTGTGTAATCATTCTTAGTTAAGTTTTATAAGCAATGATTCTCTATGTTGTCGATAAAACTCATCGTCATTATGGTAGGGTGTAATGCATCATTTTATGTTTGCTTAGGAGGTTTTTTCTATTACTTGAAAAATATTGAAGAAATAAAAATAGCTTTGTGTAATCATTACTAGTTAAGTTCTATAAGCAATGATTCTCTATGTTGTCGATAAAACTCATGGTCATTATGGTAGTGGTGTAATGCATCATTTTATGTTTGTGTATCTTATATTTGATCCACTCGATTGGGGCTTATTGTTTTCTAGGTGGTGAAGTGGCAGTGTGTTTAAAATAAAGCTAAATAGTTTATGATTTTGAATTTTGTTTTTGTTTGTCATCACTTAAATCTAGCCATAAACTTTTTCTTAAAATTGCCACTTTGAAAGAAAATGTTTAGGTTATTGTTTTATTTATTTTAGGTTATAAATTCAAATACATAAAATGTTTAGGTTATTGTTTTATTTATTTTTACCTATATGAAAGAAAATGAAAAACACACTACTTGCTTTTTTCAGTAAAGACTCTTCATGTTTTAAGGGAAAAAATTAAGGATTTATAATTTTCTCAAAGTATAAAAAACTTGGCGAATCTTACTAATTCTTAAATTTATAACCACAAAATCTTTTATGATTTTTTTAATATTCAAATTTATAAAGACTTTCTATTGTTTTTAGATAATTTTGACAAATTTTAGAGTGAAAAACATATCACATAAAGTTTGGGCAAATCATCTTTGAAAAAGAAAAAAAATTCACTAATCTATTTTGAAAAAAATTTGAAAAAAATAACAATATACTAAATTTTAAGTCTAAAATTTTCTTTATTATTTTTTAAATTGTATTTCTTTAAAAATTTGCCTCTTAAAATAAATTTAAATTTCATATTTTTTTACCAATTGTTTTTTCTCTCATTTAAATTTGACTTTATATTGTTTTTAAATATTTTTGACAAATTTTAAAGTAATAAACATATCACATAAAATTTGAGCAAATCACCTTTAAAAAAACAAATTCACCAATCTATCAAATCACCTTTGAAAGAAAAACAAATTCACTAATCTATTTTGAGAAAAATAACAATACACTAAATTTTAGGCCTAAAATTTTCTTTACTATTTTTTAAATTATATTTCTTTAAACACTTGCCTCGTAAAATAAATTTGAATTTCATATTGTTTTCACAGGTCAAACGAGTTGTTTTTTCTCTCATTTCCAAATTAATAAATCTTCATTATTTTAAAAACGATTGCTATAAGGGGGTTAAGATAATTCATTTTTTCTTTTGTAACGGTAACGCCTAGTGATACTATCAAATTTGTGTATCAATATGGCAATGATCTGCATGTGACTGGCTTCCATAGCATAGTGGTAGTGCGTTCGCTTCGTAAGCGAAAGGTCGCGAGTTCGATCCTCGCTGGGAGCTACAGAATTCAGGTTGTTTAATTTCATTGTTTTAATAATGTTTTAAATGGGAGCTTCATAATTCAGTTTATTGTTTTTCAGTTTTATAATAATATGTATATGTATTTAAAAGTGGTCGAATATTTTATTGATTTTTAGTGTAATTTGTATTAGAAAAGGAGCTCTCTAACTAGAGGACTTTCAGGTTGATATTCTGCCGGAATCTAGTGAATTTAATCTATAAAATCTGTAATTTATGTTGTTTGTTGGGCGATTTTAAGCTCAAAAATGAAATTAGGTGCCAGAAAACACCCACACTCTGTAAGATCTAGCAATGTTTTTGAACGTTTTGAAAATTCCGTGAAAATTTATGGCAAAAAACAAGTAAACACCAGCCAGAAACAGAAGTCAAAAAGTCCCCTCTTTCGACAACTCGATTAGAAAATGGTCGAAAATCTGATTCAATTCTATAGTAATATGTATTGAAAAATGGTGGAATATCTCATTCATATAGAGAAAGCGGGTAAGGTAAAATAAGCGGCCCTCTCTGTCCTTCATTTCGGATGTTGGTGTGATAAAATCACATCTCTAAATTTTTTTAATTTTTTTCTAGAGTTTTAACATATTTACCGTGAACACAATCAGAAAGCAGATCGATTATTCAAGGAAGCGCTTATATTGGCCCTGGGCCTTTTGTCCTTTACTGAGTTCTATGAAGGACACATTATTGGGGGAGGTGAGACTCGGATCTTCTAAGAGTCTCACATGAGTTGTATCTCTGTGATGGTTTATACTTTTTATGCCTTTGGCATTTGATATCTTTTTGTCTTCAGTCACCATGGACAAAGAGGAACATATTATGATTAGTTGACTCTTCAAGCGCTTTCGTGGATAATTACTCTGGTTGATGTTAGTGTCCTCGGTGGAATGTCTGTCTCTCTATATTGACAAAGGGGTTTTACTTGCAACCTGCTTCCATTATGTAGACTTTACCGAGGGCTCTGTTGATTCTCTTTGTGATGTAACCATTATCCTTTAATTCATATGAATATCAAGGCTAAAAAAATTTCTTAAAAAAAGAAAAAATAGGTAAAGTATAATACCATATTTATAGATATAGAAAAAAAAGAAAAATATAATACCGTATTTGTAGATATAGAGAAAAGAGAAAGGTATAATATATACTTTTTTTGTACGGTTCTTTCGTTATGTTATTATGTCATGCCTTCGCACATGTTTTTAAATATAAATAAATGAAAACAAAATGCATTAATTAATAACCTTACAAAACCTACCTAAAACATGATGCGTGGAGATATATGCATTTAAGATTATTTTTAGTTAGACCTCAACCATATGTATTGATAATTGATAAGTAGTCAGATTCATAATTAATTAGGATTCATGAGTGTTTTTTGTTATTTTGCAGCTATGTTGTTTTGTTTTGTATAGAAATATATAGGTGTACGTGTATTGGTGGTTTAATTTTGAAGGGGTATTTTGAAATTTTGTTATTATTAGTTTTTAGATTATGTATATGATGATTATAAGTAATTTTATTTTAATTTTATTTTAAGTATATGTGATGGTTGTATTTTTTATTTTGTTTAAATAAAATATATTTTTTATTTAAGAAAAAAGAAAGTAGATAGGCTTATGGTAGTATATACATTTTTCTTCACTATATTGATTTAGATTGAAAGTTTTAGCCAACTAATGTACAGTTGTATATGGCAAGTAAATAATGTGGAGGAAGCGTTAGATGCATAGTCTCAAAATAATATCAATCTTTCTTTTAAAGTTTCCCTCATCTTATGTTGGGGTATATGGCTTTCAAGGAGTTTTTCTATTTTTAAAGACAAATAGTTAACTCCTAAATTGATAGTGGCTCAAGGGGTTGGAATTCTCGGAGTTGGTTACGTTAGAATAATAAAAAAAGAAACTATAAACAAACTCTAGCCTTGGGCCTTCTTTGATGGGGCCTCGCAAGGGGCTCTCTATATGTGTGGAGGAGTAGGAGTTCTTCATATATCTAATTCCCATTTTTTCAAATTAAAATTCGGTATGGGGGAAGGAACTAATAACTATGTTGAATTGATGTCTCTAAAACTTCTATTGCTCTTTACCGTTGAGAAAGGTGTTAGAATTCCCTTTTTTGTGTGTGGTTATCTAAATAGGTAACATAACTCATATACATAATCATTGCTATGTTTTCTTTTTGGTTAAGGTCTCTATACAGACGAGTTTCTGCTTAACACTCTTTTGACGACAATTTGATGTGATGCATTTTTACAATATTGCATATCAACATGTTATGATGGGGTCTGAAACATATATATAGTTAAATGTATGGAACCTTGTTTTTGAGACTTTCTTGTGATCAATAGGTTCTGGCATGTATACTTTTCAAGGAATCTATGCTAATAGCATATATATACAAAATGTAATTTTGTTTTCCTTTAATAAAATTACGCTTTTTTTTGTGGAAAAAAAATTAATATGCACATTTTGTTGTACTAACATTCTTATTTGATGCATTTTGAGTGCTTGTAAGACCATGGAAATGTATATCCATAATTTTGTTGTACTAACATTCTTATTTGATGCATTTTGAGTACTTGTATATCCATGACTACATTTTTTGTAAAATGTGCATCTTTATGTATTATAACAACATCATTAAAAGACCAAAGGCAATAAGATTATTCTTTTCACAAGTCCAAGTTCATTTTGTGATACCAAAGAGTATTATTTTTTACAAAGATAGAAGATTCTTGAATAATTTATGGATTGCATTGTAAAAAAAATGGACACAAAATTGGAGAGACCTATATAGCCTTATATCTACACAAAAATGAGAAATAGAATTGGTGAACATGACATCGATTCAACTTTTAAGGGGTTACAAGCAAAAGCATCCAATGAAATGAGATGAAATTTTGGTATATATTATGCATGATTCCTATAATAGGGTGTGCACACTTCCATTTCTAAGTCCCCTTTTGAAATTTGTTTTGCATATTTGTCACCTTTACCATTGGACATTATAATGGGTAGCATAGAGGACAAAAGGCATACACCTCAAGTAGATACATATGCTAGGCATTAAAGGCATAAAAAAACCATTTATAAAATCAAGCAAATCGATTCATATGTTCAAGAGAGATTAAAGGACGAACAACACAATAAAGAAGATATTCAAGGTAGGAGATTGAGTTGGGTGCACCTTAACAAAGAAACATTGCAAGGAACAAGAAAAAAATAAGACCTTGAGATATGGAATTTTTGAAGTGTTGGAATATGTAAGAATATTTGCGTACATAGTAAGTCTACCTCCATACATGCACATTTGCTCAATAATGAATGTAGGAGATTCGAAACTCTGTCAACCATCCATGCTTGATGAAGAAAATGAGGGTAATTCTTCCCTTACATAAAAGACTTAGCAAGATATGCAAGAGGACCTCATAGAATACATAATTTTGGAGAAGAATATTAGAGTGACCATAAAGGATGAACAAGAACTTTAACATAGGAAATCCTTCATCCCCTAGTTGGTTTTATAGGATAAAGGAACAACCACTTAACTTATTGAGTATTTTAGATTTGAAATTCTATCACATACAAGATATCAAATATCCTCCAACTTTATAAATATCAAAACTCTTGAGTAAGGAAACACCTTACAATTTATCTTTTTTGTGGAAGGAACCCATCCATATTCACCTACATCTTCAAGTGAAGTAAGCTTCAAATGCAATATACTCCACACATAATTAATAAGGAGGAACCCATCCTTACTTATAGATCACAAGACAACTCTAACCATAACAACCTCCTAACTACCTAGTGGACCTTCTTTGATAGACCCCATTACATTTATTTACTAATAATTTCCATAGTGGGCCTTATTTAATAATAACATAGTGAACCTAGTTGTAGTCCACCTTAAATTGAATGGCTTCAACTATTATTTTCTAATGGACTCTTCACCCCCATTGCATCCCTATGGGTCATAACAATATCACTTTTGTGATTTTAGCTTTATATCTAAGGTAGTTAACACAACCACTAGACAAAGCTATCATGTAAGTTAATCAATAGGTAATGACATTACCCAATCCACTCTATCCTTTGCTCATGGTGTTGCCTAAACTGGATTTATATGAGTAGTAATTGCATGTAGAGTCCCCTCCAACATGGTTATGCAATTTTGAAGATTTTGTCAAAGTCCTTATTACTCGTGTCTCCTTTGATGTATAGTCGTTACGGACATGTGAGATCTTCTCCACACCTTCAAGCACTTCCAAACATAAGAGTGAATCATTCAATATGAAGAAGCATTTAAGGGTAAGCCAGTGTTAAGTGCTAAAAGGATGCTTGCCTTGATCATTCGCCAAACTGATGTATGATTGACAGTAGTAGACAAAAGTAGATGTTCATCATGATTTGAGTTAGCACTTATATTCTAGTGCACTTCTAGTTAACATATCCCATAGCATTGATCATAACGAGCACAAATATTAATAACGTGCACCTTAAATGAGCATTTAACTTTTAATGAGATTGTGGTTTGGCCTGATAAATGCACGCCATTTTACTTAAGTGTTGATATATGTATAACATGTAATGATTTGACTAATGATTCCAAAAAAGTAAACAACATCCAACTTGTAGACATTTTAGAAAAAATATATAGGAATCTAAACGCGCAACATTTTTGCTTTTCCAATAGTTTTAGGCTAGAATCCAGCGAATAAATTCTTTGAATTTGATTTTTTTCTACAACTCAATTTGTTTTTTTTAGTGCAAAAATAGATTCAACACTCTCACAAACTCCCAGGGCACCCAAAATATGCGAGTTTGACCATTGTTATTTGGATTTCCCAAAATTCATTACCGAATTCAATCAAAAAATGGTTAGAAAAAAGAAAAAGAAAAAGGGTGAAAACGTCGCCCTATTTAGACTACTCTAACAATATATCACACAATGTGGGTACAATTTTCATCATACACCCTTCACCATTAAATTTAATGTAATCATGTATCCATATACATTTTCATTTTTAATGTAATAATGTATCCATATACATTTTAATAGTGATAATAAACTAATTTTAAAGCCACAATTTAAGCAAGTGACAAATTTACTATGACTATGACGGTAATAGTTAAGAGAATGAATTAATAAATGGAGAATGAATTAATAAATGGATAAAGTCAATCTTTTTGTAATAGTTAAGGAATAAATTAATAAATAAATAAAGTTAATATTTTTTTTTTAAATCCATTTTTTCCAACCATTTAAAGTTTCGAAGCTTTGCCTTGATTCATTATTTTTTTAGAAATTTTGACAATTTAAGTTGTCTTAAAAGAGGTCAATACCTAAAAGGAAAAAAATTATTAGTCAAGATTCCCATTAATTATATAAAATTATAACTTCCAATAAGTTTTGGTAAAAGATTTTCGAAAAAAAATTATCCATATTAAACACTATACCCATTTTATAGAGATATTTAATCATCTTACAAAATAAAAATGACCCATTTTATATAGAGATATAATCATCTTACTAAATAAAAAAGGAGTCTTGTATTTACACTTTGCATAATCGTAATTCTTAACTGAAATCAACACACTAACCACCATCACTTAATTTAACTTTAACATATAACTACTTATAAAATTATAAATTTTTAAACTACACATTCAAATAAAAAGCTTATTTTCTCCTAAATATTACTATCTCCAACAACTTGCAAATATATTGTATATGTATCTATTAGCACTCTTTTCAGTACTATTTTGTTTTCCTCCCCTCATCCTCACAAAAATAAAATCTATGCCTTATCCCTATTTCCAAACATGTCTCACATGCCCATAAGAATGGGTAAAAACTTTGTAAATTATGTGGTAGCCTTAAGTACTTGGGCAAGCTACTAAGATTTTATTTTTATTCTTATAAACAAAGAGAACCACTTAACCATTCATGGAGTTTTTCGTATAACTCTAATATTTATTTATGGAGGGATTTGTTTTCCATTCATACAACATCAATACAAATTTCTTTATGAATTCTAACCCATGCATAAGACTCATAAGAAATGCATGGAAGGCCTTTGCATTGGAGTTGACAATGGGTGTTTCTACCTGTTCATTGAGGTGGACATTGAAAGGCTGGTGCGCTAGGAAGGAAGGTTGTTGTTAGGATTATAATCCTTCGTTGTCTAATTTGGGGTGTTTCTACCTGTTCATTGAGGTGGACATTGAAAGGATGGTGCGCTAGGAAGGAAGGTTGTTGTTAGGATTATAATCCTGCGTTGTCCAATTTGGTCATTATGTCTAAATCATGAGCCATGTCTAAATCGGGATTCTTTTCAGTCTATTTTTAATCACTGGCACAATTTGGTCCACTTGGCCTAATTGGGGCACATGCACCAGTTACTAAAGTGTGGGGAACACTAATTGAGGCCACCTGCCATTGATTGCACTTGCATGCATCGATTTATGAACCTCCTAGATCAATCCCTACAAATTAGGAGCCGTTGGGAGTGTCGATATTAACCTCCATCAGTTGAGTTCAGTTGGTGACTAGTCAAGCTCAGTTACTTACATTCAGTTCTAGTTCCCTACACCCAGTTCTATTCAGTTAGTGCTAGGATTGCATAGGCGCATTTACTCACCTACCTCAGTCAGTTAGACTAGTCTACACTGAATTAGACACTTGAGTTTGGATTTTGAACTCCGATGAACTCCGATAATGATTTAGACAAGGTTAGTTAACCATTTAGTCAAGTAGAGTCCAACCAATTCGAATTTCCTCACATGGATTCGAATTGCATGTGGCTATTTAGCCATTGTACTTCATTGTAAATAATTATCTAATTACTTTTGATTAATGAAAGCATTCACAGTTGCAAGCCATTTTTGCACTGTGTCATTCTTCAATTGCTGAGTAAATTGTGAGATCTATTTTGTGAGTTGTGTATTGATCCATAGATCTATGTGCTCAATTTAATAGTTGTAGGACTAGATGATGCATGCCTTGGGTTATCTTAAACAATAGCACGACACACTTAAATGTTGAAGAAGAATGAGAGGAGGGATTCAAGAAGCATGGCAATAAGAGGAGTGTTTCTATGAAGCAACTTCTTATAGAGGTTGCACGATGACTAGGATAGTGAATGTGGACTTTTCTTGATTCATGAATGTGTCGGGTAGAAGTGCCCTTTTTTGTGGGCGGTAGTGCCTTAGTGGGAAACAATGATTGGTACTATTAGGTGCACCCCATAAAGCTAAATGGACATTGGTATGGCATGACCACGATGTGTAAGGGATGGAAAGTGTGCCTTCACTATTGTTCAAGTGGGATGCATGTAATCGTCAGGTGCATTGAGACTTGGAACGCCATGGGAAACAATGCATGTTTTGGTAAGAGATTGGACCTAAGAGGCTAAACATTGCAAGGCTTGGAAGATCTCGAGGAGTCGGTTACACATTGTGTTGGATGTATTGCATTTTTGGATCCTCATGGCATCAAGCAAAATGAAAGGCACCTTAGAAGAAGGAAACAACTAAGGCACCTCCCACCTATAAAAAGTGGATGCAAGCATTGTGCAAATGCATTAAGTGATTATGGAGGCATTTGGATTTTGTAGGAGGATATGATGCATTTGATCATGGAAGAAGTGATCAAGGAATTTTGAGGTGCTAAGTCTAGGTTTTGGTATAATGAACAACTTGTGTGTTGGCAGAATCTTAAGTAGACTACAAGGAGGAATTAGATGACCTTGCAAGTATCCAAGGCATGGCAGAGCTAGACTAAGATTGTGGTGGTGAAAGATTCATCTCATACTAGGAGGCCATTTGATTAGGAGGATCAGTGGTGAGTTCAAGCAAGTGTTAAGACTAAGGTTCCATGTAAGCACTTGGACACCCATATAATTCTTTTAGAAGTTTGGATGACGAACTTAGACAACCTAGCAAGTGGCTAAGGCATTGTAGAGTTGCACTAAAAGTGATGATGAAGAACAAGGGTTGTAGCAGGCCAACTTGTGGGTACTTCATGGGTTGGATGGTGTGAGTGGTGTAGGACTAAGATAGGAGTGACTTATATCATTTGTACTTTTTTAAAACAAGCCATGGGTAGTGACCGATCTTCCTTGTGTATTATGTTGTAAAATTTTGTACTAATAAAGTTTAGACATATGCCTTGGATTCCAACTTAACATCTTCATTATGGCTCTTTGTATGTTGGGTATTATTGTTTCTTGCAATGTTTTATTTGGGTTAGTGTTAGATAAGTATTAATGGGATGTTTTGAAACCATGCTTGGACATGAGTCTAAGTGTTAGAGAATTAGGTTGCACATCTAACAATTGTAACTTAGAGCATAAATATGAGTAAACCCTAAGTGAAGAGGCATAATCTGATTGCAACTAAGCATAAATTAGTCAAGCAAATACCACACATCCCAAGATGTTGAAAGTGAAAAGTTTCGAGTAAGACCTACAACTATGTCACACTCTCACTTTAAAAAAATAATATCATTTTTTTACTATCATCCTAATTTTCTCCAATAATATTGAAATAATTAATATATTTACACATCAAACTTTAATTAAATTTTAATTAAAAAAATCAATATATTTCATTAAAGTTCAAATCCCATAAAATAAATATTAAATTATTATCTCATCCACACATAAATCGTTGATAAAAAATATAACCATGGATGAATACTTTGCATTTTTCAATTATAACAATTTCAATCCAACTTCTTTACCTTATAAATTATTATAATATTAAAAATGTTTGAAAAATTGGTATAAAAAATTGAACGTTGTCATCTTCAGAGCGTTACAATTAAATATTTTACTGTTGCCATCCTCCTAACGTCTCAATTAAATACTTTTAAACTGGTTGCCAACATTGTCATCTTCAAAGCATCACAATTATATTTTTTAGTTGAGAGTATTTTCATAACATATTATTTTAAATAAATATTAATATCTAAATTAAATTAAATAAATAATAAAAATAAATAATTTAGTATTTGTATTATTTATTTTTATTAGTTTTTATAGTAAATATTTTTTTATTAGTTATGCGTAGTTTAAAAGTTCTAGGGTTTGAATAGCTAGATTTTTTCTACATGATTTTGCAAAAATTTGGTCAAAAATTTTGAAAATCTAGTTTACCATTATTAAGTTTTGGAATTTTGGATGTTCAAATGGTTTATGAGGGTGTTGAATCTATATTTATCATCAAAATCCCTATTAAAAGACACTTGAAAATAAAAAGCAAAAAATTGTTATCTGGTTTGAATCCTCGAATTTTTAGAAGTTTCCAAAATTATATATTTCACCTTCTTTTAAAAAAAATTTAAAAAAATATTAATATGTTTTTATTATTTATATAATGTATTTTCATATATGTATTGAATTTTGATTAGTATATAAATTTTGATGAGATCATGTTAAATTTTGATTGGCGTATAGATTTTGATAAGGTAATGTTTCTCATTGGCTAGATTATCATGATTGAATTATATTTAATTTATTAATTAATTTAATTAACTTTTTTTTATTGTGTCTTAATGATATATTAAAATTTGTTTTTATAATATATGATGTAAGTCAAAGTCTAAGTTGGACGCTCTTGTTTATTAATGAAAAAATATATTAAAGACTTTCGATTTGTTTTTTTACATGAGTGTAAATTGTATAAAAAAGATTTTTGTTTTGTTTTTTTTTTTTTCTTAGTAAAATTTTTTTATTTTTTTCATTAAAATAAGTTATAGTGTAAAATTTTGATAATTTCCATCAAGTTTAGATGATTTTTTCGACGGGATTTTAAGTAAATTTGGCAAAAATGTTGGAAAATCATTGTTACAGCTATTAAATTTACAGATTTTAGGTGCTCTTGGCTTTTTTGAGCATATGGAAACCATTTTTGCCTTAAAAACACTGATTAGAACATTGCTTAGTTCAAATTTTAGAAACACAATTTCATTGGTTTCCAGGGAAAAACTCATCGTCCTATAGAAATTGTCAAGTATTTAGACAACTTTTTTAATTTAATATTTTATTTGAATATATTTTTCTAACTTTTTATTGGACATAAAACCTATTTTTAGGTGGCATGTTAAATGGTTGTGTTTCCGGGAGCTTCTTTTCTGAAACGCTTTCCCTAAACAAAAACACTACAATTTTACTTCTACAACAATGGAGAATAACTTAGCCCCGTAATGTTGCGAGTGTTGGATCATTATTTGAAGGGTGGGGCAATCTTCCTAAGTTTTTCATTTCCATCCATCCCACAGTAATAGGAGGGATATGAAAAGGTGTCAGGATTTAGTGGTGGCTTCTATGGATGGCTCTTTAGGCAAAGCTCACCTCATTTCTTCCTTTCAGAGGGAATGATTGCTTGCTTGAAAAACTAGAATGGAATCTTTCACAAAGAATTTGTCCAAGTTTTTTATATTTGATAACGGTTTTTTTTGGTAGCTTGCCTTTTGATATAAGCTTGGTGGTTAATATTTATGTAATTGATGGTAGCAACCATCAATTTACAACTCCTATTCTGGCTAGTTCGAGTTCATTGAACAAATTGTGTAAGTTGCATCTCTCCAGTAATTAGTTCTCTACTCGCATTCTTACTAACAAATTATATGGTAGCCTTCTTATATTAGTGGATTGTGGCTCTTTCCAAATAGGTTTATTGCTTTCTTTGATGGATGTAGCTAAGAATTTAAGTTTATTAGGATTTAACGAGCATTAAAATATAATAACTTACAAGAGGAATAAAATTAGACAAGCAACAATTAAAGACACACACACAATGTTTACGTGTAAAACCCAAAACCGAGAAAAACCACCATAATAGATGTTTTATCCCTTGACCTAAACCGGCCAATCCAATCCAAGTGAGATATCCATCACTCACCTCCAGTCCACTTCACAATGGATCTTCCTCAAGCCTTATAAAGACTTCCTTACATGCAATACCACAGGTCAATACGATGGGCCACCAAAATACCATTGGCCACCAACACCGTAGAAAAATACCATGGGCTATAATAAACCATGATTCCCAAACCATGTGCTAGACCTCATGCACCTTTGACTCATTCCCAAGTCAAGGTTAACCCTAACAATCCCCCATTTAAACTTTACTTGGAGTAATCACCAACCCCCCTCAAAGCTTTTACCGAGGAATTTCACATACACCCCCTATCACCTAGGTCTATCTCTTGACTTTACCAATGAGTTACCAGGGGTATGCATGCCTTACTAGGTCTTACAACCATATGCCAATTTACATGCAAACGGCTCCATTAATTTTTTTCATGTGTCTTCATGGTGTCTACACCATCACCATCTGTTACTTCATCCTCTCTCTTTTACATGCTCGTTTTCTTGTCCTTTTTTTCCATGCTACATTTGTACTTGCATCCAACCTTGGCATTGGCGTCCATATAAAAAGAATCCATCTACCATATTACATGGGTCCTTAGCCGCTGTAACCACTAGTTCTCTAGAAATTCTCTTCACATACATGGTTCATTAATCTAGGTCCCACAACTAAGATTAAACCATCTTACATTTCTCCCGCAATTGAAGTCTCAACCTCTTCGATCTACATCAAGTTAGTCTATGAGTACACCTGACACCCTCGTACCTACCTAGTGGTTTATTCCACACTTGATGCAACATCCCTCTCTACACATAATAGGCATACCTTATGCTACTAGCACCTGAGGAAATTACATTTTAACCAGGAACCCAAAAAAAATTGCTAGGGTGTCAGGTACCACCAAACATGCACCCCTCAATTAATTCAAAAAACCAAGTACAACACAATGAGCACAACTATATGCCAAACCGTGGGAAAACCATGGCTATGATAATACTTATTAGGATTTAATAAGCCTTAAAATATAATAACTTATAAGAGGAATAAAATTAGACAAGCAACAATTAAAGATAGACACACAATGTTTACGTAGAAAACCCAAAACCAGGAAAAACCACCATAATAGATCTATTATCCCTTGACCTAAATCGACCAAGCCGAGCCAAGTGAGCTAGCTAGCACTCACCTCCGTGCCACTTTACAATGGAGCCTCCTTAAGCCTTACAAAGACTTCTTTACATGCAATACAATGGGTCAATACTATGGGCCACAAAAATACCATTGGCCACCAATACCATAGAAAATACAATGGATATAATAAACCATGTGCTAGACCTCAACCACCTTTGAGGTCTAACACATGGAGCCTCCTCAAGCCTTATAAATACTTCCTTACATGCAATACCATGGGTCAATACGATGGGCCACCAAAATACCATGGGTCAATACGATGGGCCACCAAAATACCATTGGCCACCAATACCATAGAAAATACCATGGGCTATAATAAACCATGTGCTAGACCTCAACCACCGTTGACTCATTCCCGAGTCAAGGTTAACCCTAACAAATTTTTTGTGAGGATTTGGTTTTAAAGGGTTTGTTGAACTGAAAATGACTATTTTTCAATTTTGGGGATCTTTTGAAGGTTTTGAATTTTGTTTATTTTGTGGAGTTCATTGGTTCAAAACTCATGGAGGATTACAACCCCAAAAGGTTAGGTTTACCATAGGACTTAGGGTTTGGTTATAGAATCTTTTGTGTAGAGGGTAGTGGAATCTTTGGTTGTTTCCATTGTTTTATTCATTCAAGTTTTAAAATGGTCATTAAATGATTTCACCTTTGCATTTTCAACTAAGAAAGTGAAAGCAAATAAGACAACAAAGTGTTGACACCATTACTCAGAGAAAGTGTAGGTACACTAAAGTACTTGCAAGGGGCATCAATTGATTGATAATCCTGAGCTATTTATGTTAATGAGGGGATGGGAGTGTAGATTTGTGGGCCTAATCTTGTTGTAAAGAACATAACAAGGAGCAATTCAACCTACCTGCATTAGTATTTGAGAAGTCAGGTTACCTTACACTAGATTTTGATATCTGTGAAAAATGAGTAAGGTATTTAGTTTCTCTTGATGGTGTTTTTTTTTCGTTTTCACGTTTGGGTCTTTTTGGGTTTGTGTTTAAATTGCACCCACAAAAGCACAACCGCTTTGTTGAACATGCATTGTTCCAAACTTGGATTTTAGAGATCTCAATAGTGGTTGCAACAAAGCTTGTTTATGTTTTTCACAAAACCATTACATTCATGTTTTTGGATGTTCTTTCTATCATAATCATCATATTATCTTATTTAGTCGCATCTTTAATAATCCATAAGTAGTTTTACTGTTATTTAGTCACATCCTTTTCATATTTGAACAACGATGATTATACATGGGTTATGCCATTTAAATATACCAAACGTTTGCATTTTTTCAACTTTTTCACTCTTGGATAAGTTATCATGTTGTTTAGTCGAATTAACAATATCTAAGTTAGGGAAAATTTTAAGGATCTGTAATTTTCTCAAAGTGTACAAACCTTTGCAGATCTTACTAATGCTTAAATTTGCAACCATAAAATGTTTGGCATTTGTTTTAAAAAATATTCAAATTTATAAGGAATTTATATAGATTTTGGGAAATTTTTGTGATTTTTAGAGTGAAATAAAATTATCCCATGGAATTTAGGCAAATCATCTTTGAAAAAAAAAGGCAATTTGGTGAATATTTTTTTGGAAAAAAAAAAGGTCCCTATGGACTATATTTCGTCCCTAAATATTTTCCTTGATTTATGTAGATGCAATGTTATTTTAATGCATATTTAAGGGAATTCGTGATGTAATATTGTTCATCTCTAATTTTAGTTTGTGGAAATATGAGAAAATAGTGTTGTGGTTATCAATCTTGGGTCTAGTAAAAATCCTCAAGTTTCATTAGGTTCCTTTGTGGTGAATAATAGAGTGGTCAGTGGAGGCAGGCAACATAGCTATACTAGTCCTAAACAAAATCAACAACTTTGGGTTGAAACTAAAGGAGCAATGGGTAATAATTTTTTACATAAGCCTTGTGTTTTTAGTCTTTATCCTTTTTCAAAGGTGAATCCTTAGGTAATACTCAAGCTTTGATGTTTTATGAAGTATTCCCCACCAACCCCCCCCTCCCTCCACACATATATGCGTCTTTAGGTAATACTCAAGCTTTGATGGTTTATGTCAATTTTTCATTTTATAAAGATGGGCACAATTACAACTTCATTCTAATTGTTTGTTTACAAACCATGGTTGTTACATTTGTTCTCCAATTTTCTCTACATTTTAATGGTATTTACTATTTATTATGATAACGTTTTATAGCTAGGAATGCTTATATTGTAGTTTAAACCCTCACTATTGTAATTAATTCATATCCTTTTATATGTGAGAAACTCTATTCCTCTACCAATGGTAATTGCATCAATTACCACAAGCTTGAAAAGAGGATTCTTGTATGCAGATAGGATACTCATTAATATAATAGGCTACTCAAATATTGATTGCATTATAAGTTAACCCTAATATAAACTTGTCTATAACTTATGTAGTATGTAGTGATAATTCCTTTGAGGATATTAGTATTTTCATACAATTACCTTCTACGAAGTCTAGGTTTAAAATTTATGATTATCTATAATGAAACATGTTTATAAAAAATAAATTGATCACAGATTTTAATGGGACATACTCTGATTATTATGAATGAGGTTGTGGTTATTAGGTATTTATTTTACATTTTTCTTGTTTTACTAAAGCAATATATTACTAAATGAAGTCCAAAACTAAGTCGCTTATATCTTATTTTAAATGAGTTAGTTTACTAATCAACAACCATGAAATAGGCTATGCAAGCTTTTTCAGCAGAAAAAATACCAGATCCTATTATTCATTAGAATCAAAGATCATCATATACATTGGACATAGACTGTCGACATAGATAGGATCAGTATGGGATCCTCATAACTCGGAGAGTCTCTGTCATCATATCATGGTCATGGGAACACAGCCTGTTGTGTAGCAGGCTTTTATCATCACTCCTGTATAGACAGGTCAGATTTTTATCAGTTTCCTGATAAGAGCAGAAATATCATAAATCATGAGCATAAGAAGATGGTAGAAAGTCTCTTCAATGGGATTGCTCAGATCCCAACTAAAAAATTAACAATATTGTGCTTAAAGGGACAGTACATGCTCAATATAAACAAAAATTACCATGTTCAGTAATCTTATCAGATAGATATTCCTTGAAATTTCCATAACCCGGATCATGTGTGAGTGCAGATTTGGAGAGACTATCTGCAATCTGGTTATGCTCACGGTATATGTGTTTCATCCTCATATCCAAAAAAAATTGTAGTAAATCTCTAGTATCATCACACCAATGGTTCAAATGTGGTAAGTTTAATGTGCCTTTTCCAGAAGCCCATGAAATGATGACAAGAGAGTCTCCAAAAAGAGAGTGAAGAGGGATTCCCAAAAGCTTTGAGACAAAGAGAAGAGCTCAAAGAGCCATCAGCTCTGATTTTGTGTTTGTACTCCTTCCACAACCCATGGAGAAATGAATACAGTGGGAATGACTCAAATACAAAATAAAGCATGCCCCCCTATGTTCTTGGCGGCTGCACCATAAAAAAACCCACATGGAAAGTCCATCTTTGGAGGCATCCCTATCAATCTGTGTTTAATCTTTTTTACAAGCACAGAGTATGTATGAAAGAGCATATCAATATGGTGAAGAATTGGATAGACAGCTGGAGATTTCTCCTCAAAGATACATAAATTCCTGTGCTTCCAAATAGACCAGAAAGAGAAGAATGGAAAATATAACTTTGGGTAGTCCGGAGGATGTTTTTTAACCCAATGTTCCAGAAACACACAAACCGAAGTTCCAGAAAATGCTCTATTAAAGGAGCCAAAGTCAAAATGATCATATACAGCAGCGAATGTATTCTTTGTAAACTGACAGTCCAGGAAGAGATGTTGGGTTGTTTCTTCCTTCTTTATGCACAGCTGACAGCAGCTAGGACCCTAAAAACCTCGTTTGATGAGTTGATCCCAAGTTAACAGTTTATTTTTAAAGAGAAGCCAGGTAAAGCAACGAATTTTTTTTGGGATATTGTATTTCCATAGAACCTGTAAAACATCTGATGAGTCCACATCCGACTCTTTTAGGTGATCAACTAAATAATCGTATACCATAGCCGCGGTGATAGATCCTGTGTAATTCCTGAAGGTCCATAAAAAATGATCAGGAGAGGACTTGAGACGCATCCTCCCATGTTCTAAACCACTTACATAATCATCCCATAGAGAATGCTAATTGCCACTGAGATCCAAGTCCGCGGCAGTGAGCCAATAGTTACTGGCTTCTTTAGTGTAATTCCTTGCTTGAGCAAGTGTTGTTATGCCGTAATCTTCGAGGTAGATGCATAGATCCAGAGGCAAAACATAGCAAGAGCCCATACCTGAGATCGGATCCACACCAACTTTGATGTTTTCTCCATTACTTGCCATCCAAATTAAACCTTTTCCAAGCCACGTGATAGTGCTTATGAAGCCCTTCCATATAACAGAGGCACCCGAAACAGTGAAGGATTTTTCACGAATCCATGAAATAACATTGTCCTTCTTTAGATATTTCACAGAGATAATTTTAAATCATAGAACATTACCACAAAGAGCAAGCCAAAAGGACTTGAGTCTTAAAGATGTACTGAACCATTCTAAATTCTTTATACCCCATCCACCTTGAGAGGTGGGCTTGGAAAGAGTGGACCAATCAACAAGGTGGTATCTTCTCTTTTTCCCCGTGGATCCCCAAAGAAAGTCAAAAATTAAACTTTTCAGTTTTCTCAAGATGGATTTTGGTAAGGAGATTAAAGACAGCCAATACATAGGTAAGCTAGTCAGAACAGCCCTTATAAGGACCAGCCTGCCTCCCATAGATAAGAGCTTGAAAGACCAATGATGTGTCCTTCAAGAAAGATAAAGCCCCAGGGCCTGATGGGGTTCCTGTTGAGTTTTATCTGGCCTTTTTCGATCTTTTAGGGAATGATCTCCTTCAGCTAGTGGAAGAGTCTCGGATGATTGGAAAGGTTCTGCCCTCCATCAATTCAATATTTATCACCCTCATTCCTAAAAAAGACAACCCATCCACCTTTGCTGACTTTTGCCCTATTTCTCTTTGCAATTTGATCTATAAGCTGATAGCTAAGGTAGTTGTGAGTCATCTTAAACCCCTTCTTGACATTTACATCTCTCCGCAGCAATTTGGGTTCCTCAAAAACCGCCAGATCTCTGAGCCTCTGGCCATTACTCAAGAAGTTCTCCACACTGTCAAAACTAGGAACAAAAGTGCCCTTGTCCTCAAACTTGATCTATCCAAAGCCTTTGACAGAGTTAACTGGTCTTATATGAGACTCATTCTACTTCAGATTGGTCTGCCACTGGAGGGAGTAAATTAGATTATGGGATGCATAACCTCGATCAATTTTGCTCTTCTCATCAATGGCTCCCCCTCACATTTATTTACTACATCTCGTGGAATCAGACAGGGATGTCCTCTTTCACCCCTTCTTTTTTCCTTGTGATAGAAGGACTCAGTCTCCTTATTGATGATGCTCGCAAGAAAGGACTGGTAAAAGGGATAAAAATTTTGAAACACCTATCCCTCACTCATCTCCTTTTTGTAGATGACATGATACTTTTTGGGTTTGGTTCATGCGAGGAATGGATAGCTTTCAAAGTAATCTTGGATACTTTTTGTGAAGCATCAGGAATGCTCATAAATGCTGAGAAGTCATGCTTTCTATTTAACAATGCTGATGATGAGCTTCTAAATAGAATCTCACGCTCATTGCCTTACAAAGCTCAGGATATCTCATTGGGTTTAAATTACCTTGGATATTTTATAAAACCCTCGGGTTATCTTATAAAAGACTGGTTTTGGCTCATGAGGAAGTTTGAAAAAAGGCTATGCAAGCTTACCCGATAGGTAATAAGGATCTTACAAGGAATTGAGATGAAACATGTAGAGATACAATGGACTAATCCAAGATGCCAATGGTAAAGTAGGAGAAGCGATTTATTGCTAAAGGATTGTATCTAGTTGGGTTAAACAGTTTTCTTTAGCATTTTTAAAACTAGTTTCTCTAGCCACATATTGTATTTTCCTTTTTGTTCCTTTGTAAGAATGTAGGAACTACACATATTCAAAACCTCATTCAAAGAGAGAATAGCTTGATTGATATCCATGGCATTCACATAAATGAAGCCATCCATGTATGAAATAATGAACTTATTGTTCTCCATAATACAACAAGATCTATCGGCTAGCAACAATAGGTTTTAATTTGTCTTGTGACAAGGCACCAAATAAACGGATCTCATACACCAGCAAGGTTTCCTACTACTGTTGAAATATACATGTTAGAGGATGAGCATCTTGAATACACTAAACCACTGACACATCACCACCCATCCATTCGACCAATGGAGGGGGACATGAACAATTTATGGGGTTCTAAATTTCACCCCATGGTCATATTACAAAATTCATAAACATTTAAATGTGTGTGCATATGGATAATAAAAATACACAGTGGAATTAAACTCTATACACACACACACGTGACATGCATATACTAGCATGTTCATCACATACATAATAATAAAACACTTGTGCACATAAATAAGCTCAATTGCATGATATGCACATGCATCCAATTTAAAAATCATAGCTTAGCCATTTCATTCAATTCTACATAAATAAATAATCGTCCATAACACGAAAATTTTGGGTAAGCATAAACAACATTAAACACTTATCTGTTAATTGAAATTGTCCAAGAAACTGGCTATGTGAGAGCAATGTTCCACCCAACCATAAGCACCTTGTCCAACACTTTATCTCTCTGTTGAGAGGCCATCCCCGAGCTGGACTATGTATCCATTAAATATGAACTACACAGGGTCACTCATAAGCATAAACACACACTCATGTTAATCCAACACACAACTAGGTTTATCAAGCATGCGAGGAGACAAGGAAGGGAAATTCTATGCCAGTGAGCTCAACCACAGAGCTACATGCATCTCAATTAGTTTTAGCTAAACTTGGCACCCACAATACCTACCACACCCAACATAATGAAGGTCCCCTTCTATGTTACACAGTCCCTCAGGTGCCCCTTCCTTATAGTGCTCTTCAGGGTGGGCATAGAAAGGTCCAAGATGTTGAACCTTCAAAGATCTCTACTTCATTGGGGTTATCAAGTGATTCTGACCTCTGATCTCTCTTGGATTTTTTGGATTTCTAGCTACGTGACTTTCAGCCACGAAATTCAATTTCCAAGCTTCTAAATTTGGTTCTTTCCATCAATTTTTGGGCTTTTGACACTCTCAAATTCACCCTAGGGTTTATGTCTATGGATTCCCCACTGGATTTTGCAACCCATGCAAATTTCAGCGAAATTTTGAAACTGTAAACACATGCCTTTTTCTTTGGTAACAATTTATGCTAATTTTCGCTGCTAGGAATGCATAACATGCTGAAAACTGAAGTCTGGTTGTACAACACTTGAACGAGAATGAAGGGAAATGAATCCCCATGAAGGAAAGTGACTTATGAGTACCAAAAACTGAATCCATACTCAATCATATGAATTTTTGGGCTCAATCCATGCTCCATTAAATTCATGAGTTGATTTCTCAACTGCCTCCTTACAGCTAAAATAAAGATCAATAAGGAAGTTCAGTTGGGTAGTTGCTTACCATTTATGTCACATGGGTTCTCAAGCTGACACTTGGAGACATGATTTAATTCCACAACCCCTCTCCTCTCCCTAGTGGAAACACAAATACCCCCTCATTTTAGTTGCTTCCATAGCTAGCTCTTGTACTTTTATTTGCATTATAAATATTTACATGATTTTTACATTTTCCCATGGCTGACTAGCACATGTCCACAAAATATAAAATAATTTCCTTTATAAGTTGAGCATTCACTAGAAGGGTCTTGGCCTTGATCTCCACACTAGAAATTATACATCGCATATTTACAATATTTACATATGAAGCCAATATATTCTAGGGGTCAAAATGGAGGTATTACAATCACAACTAAAAATCCTATCAGTTTTGATTTACTAATTGCATCTATTTGAGATATGCCATATGGTGACCCCTTCTAAAAGCTTGCATTCTTGCCATTGAGTCCTTTTCAATATTGGCTTATGGAGAGTATGTATCGTGATCTATATTTTTACTTTAACATTTACTTCAATCAAGCAAATGAAATATGCTAGCTTTCAAATGTAACTCCCTATATGTGCCATATATCACAAGGCATAAGAGTGGCCTATTCAAAAAGATTTACCTTCCTCAAAGTGTGAAAACAACTGAGAAGGCTCTTGAATTTTTTGGTTGCCTGTTACAAGAAAGGATGAACACTAGCTAGAGTTTGAGCATTCACAATTTTGTAGAGTATTGTCCATTCATTTGTTAAGATTGCAATTATCGAGCTAATTAATTTTAATGAAATACAATGAATGGTCTTGGTGGTTGATATTCATAAATTCTTGTGTTTTTATTTCATTAAGTAATGTTGATTTTTAGTGTCGTTTTTTTAATTTTATTTTACATAATTTTGAAGATTATTATTTGAAAATTTCTGTTTGCACACGACACATCTCATTACTTGAATGGATTGTCGATATTCATATGTTTTACTCACCTAAGATTTGTATGTATATGAAATGATGGGATCCACGAGACAAGTTCTTAAAACATTTTAATTGGAGGATGACATATTCACTCATAATCATTTTGCCTATAAGCTTAATTTTTCTATACTAGTGTAGATCCATCTTAAACCCAGATCTATCAAGCACCAAGAGGGATCCAAAATTTTGAGGTGTAATTTTTTTTTATCTTAAATTTTTTACATATCCAAAAGAATTTACACCTCATCAATAATCATGATGATTAAATTAACATATTATATATGTAATTTTCATTAAAAAGCTTATGTACATTTTTGTAAGTCGATATATTTTCATTTTGTAAATTTTAAATTTTAATATTAATATTTAATTTTTCTTATTAAATATGCCACATTACATAACGTTACGTGACAACATCTCCCTCATACTAGGGTATTAATTTTCATTAAAACATATGGAAATTTGTTAAGCCGACATGTTTTCATTTTTTTAATTTTTAATTTTTATTATTATTAAAATATGTCACATTACATAACATTATGTGACAGCATTTGCCCCATACCGGGTTGTACAGCACCTCGCTACTCTCAGTGCAATGAGATATTTTTTAATTTGATCCAGTGAAACTTAAGGTTCAAAATGTAACTTTTTGCATTTTAGGCATTCTTATTATCAATGTAGGTTAGGAGGTTGATACCTCTACAATTATTTTTTTATCATCACAATTTATTTGCTTATAATACTGGTCATAATAGTCCAATAATCCTAGGGGCGGCAGTAGGGGGAGGGATTATCACTTGTCCCGATGGAATTATGGAACTGATGTATGCATAGGGACTTGGAAAAGCAACAAACAATCAAGTCGAAGCTCTAACGCTTATGCAGGGACTTAAACAACTAAAAATAAAAGGAATTATGCAAGCTCGAGTCATTCTAAAAGCCTCATCTCTCTTATGATATCCAAATCTCTTCCCAAAGAATTCTGTCTAAAGCAAATTGTTTGCAGAATTCATAATATTGACTCCAAGTTCTAGCTTCTTCTATTCTTCCACGTCCTTCGTCGGAACAATAGTGAGGATGACTTTGTTGCCAATAGGGTGGTTGCTGTAAATCCTGAAATTTTGGTGTTGGGAGACCACGTGGAGGTCATGGACCCTCTCCCCTACTGGGACTTGAACCCCCACGAGCTAAGTGTCTGCTGCATGCTGGAATGGATAGTGGCGCATGGCGATGGGATGGCGCTAGGACGGGCAGATGATGCGAATTAAAGGCGGTGTGTGCGGGACTTCACCTCCTGGTTGCAAACCGCAGACGAAAGATGGGTGAACGTCATCCCTAGTGTACCTTCCGCACCATGCTCAGAGACGACATGGATCCGAATTTTAGCTCCCGAGATATTGCAATCATGCCACACGAGCCCAGCTCCTGGTCCAGCGTTGATAAGAATCTAATGTTCGGGAAATTGGTTATCTTGTGCTTTGATTTCCCTTTCTTAGCTCAAAAAGGTGGGCTGACTGCCAAATATCAAGTTGCATTCAGAAAACTTCACTCTCCCCTCGCCACTATCGATTCCAGCAAATAAATCCATGACTGCTGCCCAGAACATGCGAGGGTGGCCATGGGAAGAAATTTGCATTGTTTGAAGGAAGATTGAAGGCTCAAAAACGAAAATGGCAACATCACTGGGAGGACACCAATGACAAGTTGGAGAAGCTCGAGGAATTTGTCTACGAAAATAAAGTTGTCCAGAAGGAACAAGAGGTTTCCACCGAAGCCCAACTGAAGGAGCATTCTCTGACTACGCAGGATCTTGCAAACCGATTGTTGCAAGTAGAAATTCAAATGGATGATATGACGTTTGAACACCGTGTCCTTTATGAAGTGGAGGAGAAGCAAAAGACAGCGGAAGGAAAAGGAATCAGGCCTTCTCGAGGCACTTACTCAGGCCACTAATACATGTATTTCCATTTCATGTTAGGTCAGTTTGTTTGACTTTTCCGGTATTATGCTAGTTAGACTTTATTTAGAATTGCTATTTACAAGTTTCCGGCATATTTAGAGCACTTATGCTCCATTTTGTATGTAAGACCTTTAATGTCTCTTTGGTTCGGATGTTTTACCAACCAATTTATCTTAAGCCAAATGCTTCCATTTGGCCATTTTTGATAATATAAAAACTTCTACCTGTTTCTCTTAAAACAAATAGTCCATTAAGCGAGGGCACTTCGTAAATCACCAAGCCTAACTTCTTATGTTAACATGTATTTAACTATTTTGGTTAAAGATGTATTATAACTAGCACAAGAGGGCTCCATCCATTAAAAATAACCATCACAACAAAATTTCTTCAATCGTAGACCATTAGATGTCCAACTCCTCCACATGCAATATCTGTAAATATTGATGAATGATGCAGTATCTTTTGGAGTTTTACTTGGTGAGTTTGTTTCAAAAACCCTAATAAAATGTCAATTATTCTTTAGTCCTTTGTATGGTTGTAAAACCTATTACAATTTTTATCCAAACTTGCCTACACAAATTTTCAATATGATTTGTAGTGCTTCGTCGTTGGCCTCTTGCTGTATTTTGCCGCTTTGAGATTCTCTTTCTCATGGACCAGCATCATGGTTTGGGTTCTGCGTTTTGGTATACAACCAACATATATGCTTGTTCTTGATGTATAAGCCTTTGTGGCTCAATTTTGAGTAGACTTCTTTTGCTTTAAAGGTTTGTGCTTGAGTAAATGGGGTTTTATAATGATAATAAAACTATGATTTATTTTTCGATGAAAAAAATATGATATATAGTGTCCTGAACCTATGCTTTATAGCAAATCAATCTCATTTTAAAGTAACCATTCTTTTATCTTCCTCATACAGCCTTTCAAGTAGCCACTCAGAGGAGAAAGGTATGGGCGGTTAGGGAAAGAACCCTAGGTGCTAGGATCAGGTGGAAAGTCAACTATAAAATCCTAAGTTGCAGAGCTTCGAGAGCGATACGTAGTGTCAAAATGGTTCCCTATTTAAAAGTTGAAGCTCTAGGAGCTCTGGAACTTAGGGTTTGATAGTCGACTTTCCACCTGAACTCTCCTCTAAGTGGCTACCTGAAAAATCATCTAAGGAAGATAAAATGGCGGATATATCCTGTGAAATGTGGTGACACCCTTGCACAGTGACCCGCAGAGTGATTTTCGATGGCGACAACCAAAAACAAGGCAGGGTGGAGGTTTCCTTTGGCTCGGCATGCAACAAAGCAATGGAGTGGTGGACCTTCCTTAGGCTCTTCTTCAGTAGTGATGATATAGGATTTGACTTGGCATGCGACGGAGCGGTGGTTATTGGCCCGACTTTCTGTAGTGTAGAGAAAATTATAATTTTTATATAATTATTGCTATTTTGATTAAATACACCATTTCATTTATTTTATGATTTAAAATGAAAGTTGTTAATATATCTTTCAATTTTTATTAATATTTTTAATTTATCAATTATAGTACTAAAAATATATATTAATTATTTTGATGTAACAATTATTACAATTAGGGGAGACAGGTACGGGGGGGAGGGGTAATTTATGGATCATAAGGTAAAAGTGTAGAAACCTTCGCTTGGGGACCGGGAACCAAAACGAACAATGAAGCGGAATGGTTAGCTATTATGTACGGGATCAAACTTATGACTAAAAGAAATATAAACAAAGCAATTATCCTAGGTGATTCTAGGCAAGTCATTCAAAAGATGCAGAGAGGATATAGGAATGGTAATATAAGATGTAGAAGAATTGCGCGAAGGATCTCATACTACACGACATGCTTAGTTCTTCGCTTTGTGCATATACTAAGGGAAAATAATGGAAAGGTTGATTCTTTATCCAATAAAGGGGCTAAACTTGACATAGGGTGCATTCTATTTCAGTTTAATGGTCTGAAACACCAACCGATTTTGTAATGTATCCATTAATGCGTTGTGAGGGTCAAGGGATTATGTTGGTCACGGGAGGAAGTATTATACTTGGCGTCCTGCGTTTTCAGGCCCATATGAACGCAGAAAAACATCTTGAAAGCTCAACTAATTGCATATCACTTTAGTTTAATGCAATGGTTGCCTTCGCACGCGCGATGGCATTCGAATGGATAGGTTTATAAGGGAAGGATCAAGGTATTTCACTAGGTGAGCTAGAATAGGAGATGACGTTGGAGGTTATAGACTTGTATTACACTGAACTTCCCACCATTTCCCAGGTGCTCGGTCGAAGAAACAACTGCGATGGAGTCTGAGAAAAGCGAGGGTAAAGGATGGATAGAGAGTTTGAATAATGTTAAGGGAAGTATTGTTGATTTCAAAATTCGTCTACGGAAGGTGTTTGAAGTAGTCTGTAGTGGGGCGAAACAAAACCAGGAACTCTCAACCAACATTGGGTATGTGTTAAGTAAGTTGTCTTTCCAAGAGTTAAGGGTTGATGATATTGACAGGACATTAAAGAAATGCTAGGGAAGATAGATAGAATTGTTGAAGATGTTCAAAAATGGGTCAATATGAACCAATGCAGCCACTACTAAGAAACACTAGTTAATGGAGTACAACCAATGGAAGAAATTTCAGTTTCAAAGCATGTCCTAGGCATGGGCATGCTTCCTCATGTATTATTCATTGAAATTAATACTAGGTAGTATGAGATACAATTTAACTTCAAAGGTGACAATCAATTGTCAAGTTGAGAATTATGAGGATGAGACATTTACAACCTCCATGTGTGTAGTATGCCCTTCATTCACACCAACTCTCAAAGGCATTGAAGCTATTACGTTTAATGAGATGGGAGAGCACTTGGATGGTGGAATAATGCTCGGATGCTAAGGGCCAATTCAAGGTGAATTTTATGGAAATTGTTGGCGTTGGTGTTGAGCACTTGGGCATTTTTCTCCTTGTTCATTTAGAATGGTTCAGTGATAACCAAGTGAAGGTGTTTAAGGTATTTTGCAACTCTCTATTACACCTCTCTCTATTTTCTGTGATGACTAGGTGTGTGCGACTTTTGAGGAGGATTTTTTCTTTGGTTGGTAGGTTGGTTACAAGCTCAACTTTAGGTGGTTTTGTCAGGGCTGAGGAGTTATTGGAGGTCTTTCTTTAGTGGTTTTTGGTATATTTGTTGGGTTAGTTTTGTGTGGACAAAAAAAACTCATTTCAATTTTATAAGACAAGAAATCACTAAGCATTGTTGATGGAATCTCGCATCCATAAATATAAATGTGGAGTTTGCAACGTAGTGGTCCCGAGGAATGTCTTAAGGCTATTAGTAAACGAAACAAATGCTCAATAAGGAGAAATTCTTCAATTAAATCGAAGTATCGGTCATCAAATATAAACTCAACAAGCTCATGACTATGACTTGAAAACAACAATGGAAGGTGTTTAGTCGGTAATTTGTTTCTTCATTTTGGTTTGACTTCTCCAATTTTGGTTTGATTTATATTTTCTTTCAAATCTTTCATTGACTTTAATTTTGATTTTGCTCTCCTTTTGGAAAGTTTTGTCTAGTGTTTATTTGAAATTTTGAGATTGCTTCAGAAATTTTGAATTTTTAAACCTTAGATTTGTTTTTTGGTTAAAGGGTTCAAAGTCATTTGATCAAGTAGTGGATTCATAAGGCATACTTTGAGCATTGCTTCACTCAAGCAACTTTTTAAACCTCCTAGAAATTAGCAAAAAGCTAAAAAATAGCGGAGAATTAGCATTGGAGATATTCTTGTAGCGCTGGAGTGAAAATTTACAAAGGGCGCGCTACAAGAATATCGCGGCCCTTTTATCTTTCGATTCTCAAGCAAGTTTTTAGCATGATTTCAGTTTGTGAAT
>LPNX010601935.1:0-15720 GCA_001517045.1 Pseudotsuga menziesii | reverse complement strand
GGGGGGGGGGGGGGGGGGGGGGGGGTAATCTATGAATCATAAGGAAAAAGTGTAGAAACCTTCTCTTGGTGATTGGGAACCAAAATGAACAATGAAGTGGAATGGCTAGCTATTATGTACGGGATCAAACTTATGACTAAAAGAAATATAAACAAAGAAATTATCCTAGGTGATTCTAGGCAAGTCATTCAAAAGATGCAGAGAGGATATAGGAATGGCAATACAAGATGTAGAAGAATTGCGTGAAGGATCTCTACCACACGACAGGCTTAGATCTTCGCTTTGTGCATATACTAGGGGAAAATAATGGAAAGGTTGATTCTTTATCCAATAAAAGGGTTAAACTAGACATAGGGTGCATTCTATTTCAGTTTAATGGTCTGAAACACCAACCAATTCTGTAATGTATCCATTAATGCATTGTGAGGGTCAAGGGCTTATGTTGGTGACGAGAGGAAGTATTATAGTTGGCATCCTGCATGTTCAGGCCCACATGAACGCAGAACAATGTCTTGAAAGCTCAACTAATTGGATATCACTTTAGTTTTATGCAATGGTTGCCTTCACATGCGAGATGGCATCCGAATGGATAGGTTTAGAAGGGAAGGATCAAGGTATTTCGCTAGGCGAGCTATAATAGGAGACGATGTTGGAGGTTATAGACTTGTATTACACTGAGCTTTCCCACCATTTTCCCATGTACTCAGTCAAAGAAACAATTGCGATGGAGTCAGAGAAAAGCAAGGGTAAAGGATGGATAGAGAGTTTGAATAGTGTTAAGGGAAGTATTGTGGATTTCAAAATTCATCTACGGAAGGTGTTTGAAGCAGTCTGTAGTGGGGTGAAACAGAACCAGGAACTCTCAACCAAAATTGGGTATGTGTTAAGTAAGTTGTCTTGCCAAGAGTCAAGGGTTGATGATATTGACATGACGTTAAATAAATGCTAGGGAAGATAGATAGAATTGTTGAAGATGTTAAAAAATTGGTCAATATGAACCAATGCAGCCACTGCCAAGAAACACTAGTTAATGGAGTGCAACCAATGGAGGAAATTTCAGTTTCAAATCCTGTCCTAGGCATGGCCATGCTTCCTCATGTATTATTCCTTGAAATTAATACTAGATAGTATGAGATACAATGTAACTTGAAAGGTGACAATCAATTGTCAAGTTGAGAATTACAAGGACGAGGCATTTACAACTTCCATGTGTGTAGTATGCCCTTCATGTACACCAACTCTCAAAGGCATTGAAGCTATTACGTTTAATGAGATGGGAAGGCACTTGGATGGTGGAATAATCCTCAGATACTAAGGGCCAATTCAAGGTGAATTTTATGGAAATTGTTGACGTTGGTGTTGAGCACTTGGGCATTTTTCTCCTTGGTTCATTTAGAATGGTTCGGTGATGAACAAGTGAAGGTGTTTAAGGTATTTTGCAACTCTCTATTACACCTCTCTCTATTTTCTATGATGACCAGGTGTGTGCGACTTTTGAGGAGGATTTTTTCTTTGGTTGGTAGATTGGTTACAAACTCCACTTTAGGTGGTTTTTTCATGGTTGAGGAATTATTGGAGGTATTTCTTTAGTGTTTTTTGGTATATTTGTTGGGTTAGTTTCATGTGGACAAAAAAAAGTCATTTCAACTTTCTAAGACAAGAAATCACTAAGCATTGTTGATGGAAGCTCGCATCCATAAATATAAATGTTTATTGTGCAAAATAGTGGACCCAAGGAAGGTCTTAAGGCCATTAGTAAAGGAAACAAATGCTCAATAAGGAGAAATTCTTCAATTAAATCGAAGTATTGGTCATCAAATATAAACTCAACAAGCTCATTACTATGACTTGAAAACAACAATGGAAGGTATAGGTAGAACAATGGATAAATCGTCTTCAGATGTGGTTATGCAATATAATTTGATATTGGGTTTTTGTAGGAACTCTCAATGAGTGATGGGAAAACCCCTAGTTTCTATTGGGTCTGTTAAGGAGTGCTCCATGTAAGACGAAGATATTCAACAAGAAATTGATGCCCATGATGTTAAATAACCTTAAAGATGGTTGAAGAGCCTCTAGATTAGAATCCTATAGAATGTATCATGGAAAATGTCTATAATTGACTCGGTTTAACATACTAGTTTTAAGTTTCTCATGTTTTGTCATTTTGTATTTATTTATGGCCAATTTGTCAAAATATATAGTCATCAAATATTTAAGTTTGAGTAATTTTATGTACATATTTCTTGTTATTAATACAATTTTAACCATTCCAATAAGAAAAGAAAAGAAGAGTAACGAAAGCAATGTCCATAAACCTGGATGCGGGTGTTTTTAATGCTAGCGAGGACAAGGGGAATGATGACGGGCCTGGCCCTTCATCAACCTGACGTCACCACCACCTCACCCCCCTCATGGTTGCACACATTTACATTGACTTGGGACATGGTTGTTCACAGGACGTCTGATGGGATGTCATCATCAACTCGACACAGAGAGAGTTCAATGTGCCACCCTGGTTCCTGGGCTGACGCGCCATTTGTTTTATACTCTGTATCCTTCATCCTGCAGTATATTTGCTTTACATCCTCACGCAGCACTGGCTCCTGCTCTCATTGAACCACTCATCCCTCTGTGCTTTAGCTCACCGCTCTATTCTTTCCATTACTCCTTGCCACTCTGCTATGTCACGAAGGCAGCGAGGCATTACTCGGTGTGGCCATCCTGGGAGAGGATCCCAAGGTGAATGTCAAATTCATCTCACAACACTGGCAAGTGGAGATGGTTTTGATGTTGTGATTCTAGACGTTGTTCGCTAAATGGTGAATGACTGGGAGGAAGATTTATTTGGTGTCGCTAATGCCATAAGCCGCTCGATGGAGCACAGATGGAATTACTGGGTCATAAAGAACCTGCTCATTAGGCTGATCCTCCGTTTCAACTCCCAACCCTTGGCTCCTGCTCCTACTTTACCTGTCCCACCGGCTCCTGTTGCGCCTCTGACACCCCCACTTCCACCACCTGCTCCGGTCGCTTCCACTGCCCCACTTACCTCAACCTCTGCTCCACTGTCTCCCCTGTGGTCCCTATGGACTGCGAGCCCCCTCCCCCCCCTTCACTTGGCCACACAGAATCTCTTTCCGCCGGTAAGTGCACCCCCACATCAACCACTGTTAGAAATATGCCCCCTCTCTCGGTGAAACAACCCCTTGTAGGTGATGAAGATGAAGGTGACTCTTATAGTAGCGAGGAACCAAGCTCCTCCAGTGATGATGCGTAGGACACCGCGGACGACTCAATTGAACCAGTATCCTCTGGTTTTGACTGTGCCATCATCGAGAAACCTTATTGCAAGCTTTTAGTCAGGTTTTGTTAATGGTTTTTGTATATTTATGGAATATGGTGGTCTCTCCAAGGCTTGAACTCTGTTTGCTAGGTTTTCAGGACATTGTTTGTCTTTTTGTTTAATGTCACTTTTTTTTTCTTCTGAGACCTATTTTCCCTCTTGGAGGGAGGGTCTAGTTCTTGTCTCAGACTGGTTACACCTTCCAGTTCCTTTGGGTAGGAATGCTTCTTTGAATTGTAATATTTTTTGTACCATTATTACCTTACTTCAATATAATAGTTTCCTAAATTACAAAAACAAATGTCCATAAGTAAACTATGTACTGACTCGTGAGGTTTATCTCAATTGATCTGTCTAGGTTTTATTCCCCATCAAGTCTTGGGTTCAAATATCAAGGGGAAGGGTTGATGGTGGGAGTCACTTGTGGGGGATAATTTCATTTCCCCAAGGGAAGGTACAAACCTAGTAGAAACATTTGACTTGTGAGAAGATAGTTATCTCATCCAACATTGGGGTTGGCTCCAGCCTAGCTTGGAAAAAAACAATTGAGGGTGGGAGCCACTTGTGGGGGATAGTTTCACTTCCCCAAGGGGTAGTACAAATCCGATGAAAGCATCCTACTTATGTGCATATCGTTCTCTCGTCCAACATTAAGACTGCCCCAAATCCTCAACAACAGAACCATCAAATTAACCCCAAGGGAAAGTTTTATCAATAGTTTCCTCAACATAGATTTTTTTTTTTATAAAAATGTGATCCTGAGGAATAGATCACAAGGTCCCCAAAATTTGAAGAGAGACCTGTAAAGGCAATAAAAATTGATCCTCAAAGCAACAAAGATTTATAGCTTTCCAAATATACAACAAAACAATTAAAGGAAGAGATATAATATCCTTCAAGTCCTGATTGGAGCACCAATTTTTAAGACACAACTCCACTGAATCACCCACCCATAAGTTTTTCAGATTAAACTTGGATTCAATCTCATACCAAATTGTTTTAGTATAAATACAGTCCACTCCCAAATGGACATTAGTTTCATCAGCCACCTTACATAAGAGGCATCTACCAGGGCATTCCTTACCATTTATGCACAAGATATCCCAAGTTAAAGCTTTGTTAGAAAGTAAGAACCACATAAATATCTTAGAATTCATAGGGCATTTAAATTTCCAGAACGCTTTCCACCATCAAATTAACTTATAGCCATCCATTTCCTTGATCAACTAAGTACAACCATCTTCAGGAGTATATTTCCTAGATTTAGAATGGATCCACACAAGCTCATCATCATTCCCAGATAATCTTATATTGTTGGCTTTCAGAATAGCAATATAACCTTTCCAAATCAATCCATCCTATACATGCACTAAACCAACATAATCAAAAGAGAGCCATCCTTGATCCAGAAAGGTAGAAGACCCAGGATTGACAATATTTTTTAAGATAGAAAAATCTATGATTATGTAAACAATCAATCAAATGTGGAGGTCGTAGATGCCTCCACTTACAACCAACCTAGGGATCATTACCAAGTCAAACAACTGCCCCATTTCCAATCTTCTAAACAAGACCCTCTCCAATCAAATCAAAGGACTTGAATACCACTTTCCAGTGAATATAAATATTCCTTCGACTTTTAGAAGAGCTTCTAATCCAATCAACAAGAGGCAAAGCCTATATATATTTATGCTTAACAATCTGTACCCATAAACTAGATACGTTCACAATATTCCTCGCACTCTTAGCAACAAGGACTTTAGAAAAAAAATAGCAGGAATTTTTAATCCCCAACTAGCAAGAACCTTAGGTCAAGCCAGAGTCTTCTTGAGGTCTAGGATAAACCTTGATGCTCAAGGATGACATACCATAAGAACTTAAGACAAATCCTCCTAGTCTTTCAATGATACACAAGGGAATCTATAAATGAATCCAATAGACAGGGATGGTTTCAATAATAGATTTGACCAAAACCACCTTCCCTACTTTAGACAACCATCTATGGCTCAAGTTTTTAATTTGGTTCTCAACTTTGGCAAGTAACCGGTCCCACTCCTTAATAAAATATCTGTAAGGTTTCAGACAAAATCCAAGATACTTCAAGCCCATCTCAATCTCAGCCAACGAAAAAGAAAAAACATTCCTGAGAACATTAACTTCAGCCACATCCAGCCCAACAAAAGTAAGTTGGATTTATCTCCATTAATCATCATCCTAGAAGCCCTACAAAAACAACTTAAAACATCATGTAAAGTCAATAATTCCTGATCATATCCATCAGTGATCATCATAATATCATCAACAAAGAGAACATGTGTCAGAAAAATCCCATTCCCACAAGAAATTTGAGCATAATCCCCATGATCCCAAGCAGCAAGGATAGCTCTACCAAGACCTTCAACAACAATGAGAAACAAAAGCGGTGCTAAAGGGCATCCTTGTCAAAGACCACGACTGTGTCTAAAAAAAGTGGAAGTTGCACCATTAATAAGAATGCGAAAGGATACAGAGAAAAGACTTCTCATCACCTAGGAAATAAAAGGAACATCAAATCCCACATGTGAAATAATAACTTGCAGATAAGTCCAGTTAACCCTATCATAAGCCTTAGAGAGGTCAATTTTTAAAACCAACTCCTTAAGATGCTTACAATGAATAGTATGCAACCCTTCTTGAATAAATCCCAAAGAATCATGAATCTACCTCTTGGGAAGAAACCCAAGCTCCTCCCCATAGATATAGTGACTTAAAACCTTATTAATTATAGTAGAAATAATCTTGCCAATAATCTTGTAGATACAATTGCACAACGAAATAGGCCTAAAATTCTCAAAAGAACTAGGAGAATCAGATTTAGGGATTAAAGCAATCAGAGTAGTGTTGAATACAACATGTATTTTACCACTCCTAGAAACTTCAATAACCTGCAGTAAATCCTGACCAAGAAAATAAAAAAATCCCTGTAAAACTCAATAGGAATCCCATTCTGGCCTGGACTTTTACCATTCTTTCAAAGGGATAAAACAACTTGTAGTTCATTGATAGTAACCAAAGAAATAAGATAAACATTTTCCTCTACATAAATAGAAGAGGGAAAATTTTGTGCAATCTTCATGATATCAAGTAAAGAAAGATTGTTGTCATCTTGGAAAAGAGTACCAAAATTATTAACCCCAGTTGCAACAATATTATCGAAACCTTCAACCACAGTACCATTGTCATCAACAATATTCCAAATACAATTAACATTCTTCCTGGAATTAGCAAACTTATGAAAAAAAGAAGGTATTATCATCACCACAAGTAAGCCACAAGGCATGACTTTTCTGACAAGCTACATTCTCAACATCTAATAGAGTATTATGTTTATGAGCTTCCATATCTAACAGATCAACCTTTTCCTCCTTAGAGAAAAAAACAAATCCCGCCTAGTTAAAAGAATCCACCAACTGATGCTCAATAAACTTTAAATCCTTCTCATCCTTTTCTTTTTTTCAAACATACCAATGAATGGAAACCTCCTTAATACTTTTTAAATTATCAACAAAATGAGTAGCTGGAGAAACCAGAGAATTAACCTCATAAAATTTCACGTATCGTTTAACAAAGAGACAAAACTTTTTTTTTTAACAAAAACTGAAAAAAGGATTTTATAAACAGGCTGTGCACAGCCATTCATTACAGAACAGAAGAAAGGAAAGATAATCCTGTAGATCAAAAAGGAAGCACTGTGGGCTTAACCTAAGAGTTTTCCAAAAAACTGCATACAAAGTTCTTCCATAATAACTAGCATCCCGGGCAGTATATACCCTTATATATTGCTTACATAAAAGAAGACAGAAAAACATGTGTCCATAATAAAAAGAAACAAGTTACTGATTGCCTCTGAAGTGTTTTGGCTGCACAACTGATTCTTCCTCCATTGGACGCTCCGCTTCAACAGTTGCACCATTGACCCTGCTGCCCTGATTCATGGTGATGAAACGCTCCAGGTCTTCCTGGATCCTATCCACTTTACCCATCAACTCTCGCAGGTTGCTTTCATTGTCATCAATCTGGGAATCATGGTTACTGATTTGTAATGAAGTGCAACTCACTGTTTCTCCCATACTTTTGATTTCCCGGGCTATTTCCGTGTTATCCATGACTCCTATAGCAACCATCTCATACAAACGCTGCAAGTTTTTCTTGATATCCTGAATGCCTGCATTATCCCCAGCTTGAGCCATTCTGCCAGAATCTGCAGTGATCTCTATGCAAGCGAACTGTCTGAGTAATGGGCCAACAACAAGAGAGTTGTTCGATATTTCAAGCAAGGGAAAGCCAATGAAGCGACTCAGCACTGAAATTTCTTGCTGAAGCACCGAACCCCCCTGACTGTCAAAGCAAACCAGTGTTCCCACAGAGCCTTCCTATCGCCCGGAGCAAAGGCAGCCCAAGACTCATCGCAGACTACCCGAGTGAGAGGAGTTTATGCCAAAACCAGTGCCTATAGACCAAGACGCGGAGGAGAGATTACAATGGCAATTGGAGAAGGCTGCGAGAGCAAGCCTCTCCTTCACAAAGGAGCGAGTGAGAGGGAGAGCTTGCCAAGGGATGCCCTGCAGCCTCCCTCCTTCAATGCCAGTCACCACATGCAGGAGAATTCGCAGCGTTTCAGGAGAACCAGAGAAGTCTGGAGCCGAGAAAGAATACATGGCGCTGGAAGGGAGCGGCATAAGGAGAAGGCCGAAGTTAGAGCAAGCATGCGAGGGGGAATAACAATAAACCATCATCCTGCATGTTTTAATGCCTGGAGAGATCGAGGTGACAAGAGGACAAACGATAGTCCACGCGGCCAGGGGATAAGTGCTGAGAGGACAGGGGGATAAATGCTTAGAGCCGCTGAGAATGGAGTGGAGGCCAGCTACGTAGGGGAAAGGCAGGCCGGGGGAAGGAAATAAGGAGGGGGGGAAAAGGACTAGGAGAAGGGGGAAAAGAAAGGAGGGATAAGGGGAAGATGACGAGGGGGGAGGGGTGGAGATGAAAGAGGGAGGAGGAAGAGGGGGGATTGAAGAATTTTTGTTAACTTGGAGGAGGGATAAGTGCTTCGTTGAAAAATTTCGAGTAGTGATTGGTCGGATGGGAGGCTTCCAACGCCGCATTAAGGAATGGGTTTGAGGGTGGGCTGGGCTCCATCCTGACTGTAGTGACCTTGTGGGAGGGAAGCTCCCACATTAGCCATACTGTCTGCTGCTGAATTATTTTGCCGAAGGATGTGATAAGTCTCATAGGAGTTGGACATGAGAATCTTGGCTTTTCCATGTAGCCGACGGCATTTGATAGTGCCTGTAGGATATCCATTGACCAGTTTGTAGATGACATGCCTTGAGTCTCCAAATATCAAGACCTTGCGAAGCTTTTTTTGTTTAAGAGGCGAAGACCCTGGATGAGGGCCAGCCACTCAGCTTCATTATTGGTTCTTCTACCTAGCCCCCAAGCAAAGGTTTGTTCTACATATCCTTCGGGATTCAAGAGAATACCCCCCCGCGCCTGCCACCCCTACAAAGAGACAAACTTTCATCGGTTAACCAATGAGCATTAAACTTGAACGAAAAATGTGGTTTATGTTCACCATTTTTTATCTGAATCATCACCGGGTAATGATCTAATTCACCACCATGGCCAACCCGTTGGCGAAATCTAAAATCCTTCTCCAATAAATCATCAAAAACAAGGAATCTGTCAAGTCTCTTCAAATTCTACCAGGTCCAACCTTTCTATTAGACCAGGTAGGAAGTAAAATAGAAGATTTAATATCCACTAAACCATGCTCAGCCAGTTTCAAAGTAAAAAAATCATAAACATTATCGACACGGGCCTTAGGACCCTAGATCTCAGCATTCCCCAAGGAAAAGTTCAAATCCCCACTAAGAACAAGGTTTGTCTTCTCTATGCAAAATTTAAAAGAAGATTAATCCAAAAAACCTCCCGTTGTATATAAGGACCATAGATATTAACAAACCCGAAATTCATCTCTAATTTGATAGAGTAAATAAAGATACCAATACCAAAAACAACTGCCCAAGCATTCAAGAAAAGAAAACAATTAACCCTCCATCCCAATAATAAAGGACCATACTTACCTTTAGCATCCACATATTCAAACTTCCAACCCTTTAACAGTTTCTCCAACTCTGCAACAATAATAAACCCATCATACATACTTTCCTATAAAAGAAAAACATCTGGATTCTGAACCTCAACCAACCTCTTAAGCGCTATTTTTTTGATAAACTAGCTAAACCTCAACTTGACCACACAAATACATCAATAAAGGAATATATAAACATACTATCAACATTCATTCCAAATCTAGAGCCACAAGGGAAAGGACAAGCATTATGTAACATTCTTATAGGCTTCTCTTGCTCTAAGCGCTCCAAAAAGTTGACCAGAATTACAAACAGTCCCCATAGAACCTAAATAAAGCTTGAAAGCACACGAATCATTTAAAATTATATTACCAGTAACATGCCCAGCTAAAAAAGGACTCCCAACAAACTCATGGTTACCAGATGAAGGATCTTTAGAACATGATCTCAGAAAATAACCATCTGATTTAGATAAAGAAACTTTTAAAGGAGAGACAAACCATAAACCCCCCAAACTATGTTTTAAAAATAGAGAAACACGGTTTAAAGAATCATCAACCAAAGGATAACAAGAGGGCTTCCCCCAAATCCCAACAAAATAAATCAAATCCATGATCAATACAAGTATCAGAAGAAAAACATAGCGGTTTTAAGGGATCTAAACCCTTGCTAGGAAAGGGTAAAACAGAAGCCTCACAAATACCTTCAGAATCCTGCCTCATAGGTTCCACGGGAGGGGACACCGGTTTCTCCACCACACCATCAGCCAAACACTTACTAAAGCAAACAGTATCAGAACCAAGAACAACCTTATCCATCTTCACCCGCCAATGTTTAACAGACTTATAATCCCAAGATTTCTTTTTAAAATGCAAGTCACACTGAGCAATCACATGACCATAAATATGACAATGATTACAACGAAAAGGAAACCCCATGTAATCCAAAGGCTGACAAAAAACCTTATTACCCCATTCAATCATAATATCCTCCATTAGGCCTTCTCATAAATCAAGATTGACTAAATTTTTTCCCATACACATTGCACCAATTTGAACAAAAGACATATCTGCATCCACAAAAGAACCCAAGTAATCCCCAACAAGTTTAAAAAAATCCAACGACCATAGTTTGAAAGGCAAGTGGGATAACTTGACCCAAATGGGCATAATAGCATACCTTTCAGAGCGCGGGTCAAATAAAGGAGTCCACCGCTTCATAAATAAGGCAACACCTTCCCATTTCCAAGAACCAACAAGAATTGAATCTGCATCTAAAGAATGTTGAAATTTGAATGCCAACCAACTTCGAGCCAGCAAAAAACCTTAGGGACCGCCTCCACAGAGTCCAACCAGGTGTTGTTCGCCCATGAATTAAACTCCATCTCGTTAGTTCTTCTACCACTAAACTGTCCCACAAGGGTTAGTTCATTAGTCAATACGATGTCATTCAGGGCCACATACACACCCACAACTAACAAGAATTGTTTGGAATTCTTCTTAATAACCTACTTCAGGCGCTTCAAATGCGAACCACCAACAAAAAGATTCCTTACCCTATAAGGGGAGATAAAACCATCTGGAGGACTACTTGACTGAAAAGGGTCCTTGTTTAAGCCCACTGCTAAATCCAAACCGACACCAGTACATTCAGCAGGTTGAGCGACAACAGGTAGATTCAAGGAGCCAACACCGTCAACATAAGAAATAGGAACCACATATGCACAAGGAGAAGTCGAAAATGAACAAGAGAGATCTAGAGTAGCGCCAGCAGGGGACCTCAGACCCAAATCATAATTACAACAATAACTTTTGTTAGGCATGTTAGAAGTATAGGCATTACTGTCAGAACATTTGATAGGAGACCTGGCTAGTTGTTTGAGGGTACAACTTATAAGCTAGTTTGTGTAAAATCATATAAAATAAATTTCTTTTTTCATGTAAATAAAAAGTTTAGTTAACCTCGTAGAGTTAATTGTTTTATTTGATGTTTATTGTTTATTTAATAGCATGAAGTGGATTCTTGATTTTAAAGATAAAATATGAGTTCTCTACAAGTACAAATGATAATGGTAATATTGCATAGAAATTTAAACAAATCCAATTCTAAATTTAATCACTATGTTCCACTCTTTTTTTTTAATATTAAATTTTGGATGGCTTAAAATGTATAAATAAATAAAAACATATGAAATGAAATGAAAGTTGTTAATATATATTTCAATTTTATTAATATTTTTAATTTATCAATTATATTACTAAAAAAATATATTAATTATTTTCATGTAACAATTATTACAATTAGGGGAGGCAAGTGCGCGGGGGTAATCTATGACTAAGAAGGAAAAATTGTAGAAACCTTCGCTTGGGGATTGGGAACCAAAAAGAACAATGAAGCGGGATGGTTAGCTATTATGTACGTGATCAAACTTATGACTAAAATAAATATAAACAAAGCAATTATCCTATGTGATTCTAGGCAAGTCATTCAAAAGATGCAGAGAGGATATAGGAATGGCAATATAAGATGTAGAAGAATTGAGCAAAGGATCTCATACCACACGACAGACTTAGATATTCGCTTTGTGCATTTACTAAGGGAAAATAATGGAAACGTTGATTCTTTATCCAATAAAGGGGTTAAACTTGACATAGAATGCATTCTATTTCAGTTTAAGGGTCCGAAACACCAACCAATTCCATAATGTGTCCATTAATGCGTTGTGAGGGTCAAGGGCTTATGTTGGTGACAGGAGGAAGTATTATACTTGGCGTCCTACATGTTCAGGCCCACATGAATGCAGAACAATGTCTTGAAAGCTCAACTGATTGGATATCACTTTAGTTTAATGTAGTGGTTGCCTTCGCATGCAAGATGACAACCAAATGGATAGGTTTAGAAGGCAAGGATCGAGGCATTTCGCTAGGCAAGCCAGAACAGGAGATGACGTTGGAGGTTATAGACTTGTATTACACAGAGCTTTCCCATCATTTTCCCAGGTGCTCGGTCGAAGAAATAACTGCGATGGAGTTTGAGAAAAGAGAGGGTAAAGGATGGATATAAAGTTTGAATAGTGTTAATGGAAGTATTGTGGATTTCAAAATTCATCAACGGAAGGTATTTGAAGTAGTATGTAGTGGGGCGAAATAGAACCAGGAACTCTCAACCAACATTGGGTATGTGTTAAGTAAGTTGTCTTTCCAAGAGTCAAGGGTTGATGATATTGACAGGACATTACAGAAATGCTAGGGAAGATAGATAGAATTGTTGAAGATGTTAAAAAATTGGTCAATATGAACCAATGCAGCAACTGCCAAGAAACACTAGTTAATGGAGTGCAACCAATGGAAGAAATTTCAATTTCAAAGCCTTTCCTAGGCATGGACTAGCTTCCTCGTGTATTATTCCTTGAAAGAACACCGATATACATGGTTCACCCTAATGGGTTACACCCGCTGTAGACACTCTAACAAACTCTTTAAGAGTCTGCAGCTCAGTGCTTAGCTCTCGCCTCAAATCTCATGGGGAAGGGTTAATGGTGGGAATCACTTGTGGGGGATAATTTCACTTCACCAAGGGAAGGTACAAACCTAGTGGAAACATCCTACTTGTGGGAAGATAGTTCTCTCATCCAACATTGGGGTTAGCTGCACCCTAGCTTAGAAAAAAAACAGTTAAAAGTGAAAGCCACTTGTGGAAGATAATTTCACTTCCTCAAAAGATAATACAAATGTGATAAAAACATCCTAGATCGTTCTCTCATCCAACATTAAGAATACTCGACCTAGACTCTAACCTATAAAAAAAAATAGACATTAACAAATCTTATGAAAAACCGCATTAGAACTCAAGAACAAATTGTTTTCTAAAATAAGATAGAGATCCACCGGTGGTCATACCGAAGGACACTTCCATGGTGGAGTGATGTGAACGTGTTTCAACTATAATCTGTGTATCGCTGAGCGGTATCGGGAGAAGTGAACGAAATATATCCGCCAGCTCGGTGAAGATACGCGGTATTTAAAAAGTAGTTGCTGTTGTGCGGTTGATCACGCAAGCGGCGGGTTGGGCAGTTGGACACGTGGTGACAGTTGTAAGGCAACAATATAAAAGCCGTGTAGGTTGACGTTGCCGAAAGCCTGCAAAACACTTCCAACTGAGCTGTACGTTGTGAATAGTTCTAGCTGCGCGACGATTAATGCAAGAAAGTGTATATATATTAAGAAGGTATATATATATATATATATATATATATAAAGGCACGTTTCGTAATGTTAATGATGGTTGATTTGAAGGGGGTTGTTTAGTCAAATATTTATAAAACACGTGTACTCTTCTTCGTTTCAAGATCTATGGGCTGGTGGTGGATCAAGTCTGATAAGAGAGAAACTGAGATTTATAACTCCCACTAACAAACAAGGTTTCTTGTGAGTCATAGATGAGCACATTGGCCACCAACAACTAAGGTTTGTTGTGAGCCATAAATGAGAACATGGGCCATTCATGAATTTTCTATTATGTCATGCAATGGAATTTGGTTGTCATTATAGGATTAAAAATAACAAATTATATGTGATTTTAAATTAATATATATTTTTTCACAGTTTAATGTAGGTTATGTGCAAATGCAAGTTGATTCATCAATGTTATTTAAGAAAAATTACGCCACTTGAAACTACTTGTTGGTGGTTCGTAAGAGGGCAAATTTCCACTCTTGCCAGATGCCTATGAGTTTTAGGTCATTAACCTGTTCCCTTACGTTTGAGGAAGATGAGATCTCATCCAATCAAAAGCAGTTTAAGGTCTTACTCCAAGACGGTGTTTAATATAGATGAGATAAATTAAGATGAAAACAAATAAATATAATGTATTGTCAATTGGGTGTAGTTTGGGTTATTAGGAGGAATGATTCTTACCTTCTCCATCTAGGATCAATTCTCATTAGTGATATAATAATAATAATAATAATAATCTATTTTTTAAGGTCATCGCCAAGCGAGACACCAATTTGGTGTATGAGACCCCCTTGTTTGTGGGACAAGGGACCCCCCTTTGCACAGTGATTTAACTGCTAAAGTCTACAGAGGTGTACATACACTACCCCCCTCTGGATTTGAACTTGTGACCTCATAAGAAGAAACACATGCCCTTAACCATTGTGAACATATTGTTGTATTGGTTTTTAGCCCTGTATAGTGAAAGGAAATACTTGGAGGGTTTCCCAAGATATGTATTTCGAGAAAAAAGTAAAAATAAATATAATGTGAAAACAAATATCAAACCATATATATGAAGAATTTTGCTTGCATTGTAAGTGATGTGCTTGAAAAAACTTATGAGTTAGTTTATATGGATTGAAATTGGGGTTCTTGTCTCCAATTGGGGGGTTATCTAACTAGACATGCATATGATACTTTTATGGGCTATAGAATGGGTTCTTGTGGACACTTAGAAGTTGCTCACACTAAATGATGCATGGCAAAAATTTGCACACATACACATAGAGGAAACTTTCACAATGAAAGTCAAATGATGCGTCTCCACATTTGTGCACTTCACCTAGCAGAATTCAAATAAGATATCTATTGACACAAAACTAGCCTAATGCCTAATGAAATTGGCAACAACTAGTTGAGCTAAGCCCCGAGGATCGATCTCTCTCTCTCTCTCTCTCTCTCTCTCTCTCTCTCTCACTCACTCTCTCTCCATGATGCTTCTCCACATTTGTGGATGAAATTTGTGCACTTCACCTAGCAGAATTCAAATAAGATATCTATTGGCACAAAACTAGCCTAATGCCTAATGAAATTGGCAACAACTAGTTGAGCTAAGCCCCGAGGATCTCTCTCTCTCTCTCTCTCTCTCTCTCTCTCTCTCTCTCTCATGTGCACGCATGATCCAAAGTTATTATGAATCTATGTTTGGTAAATAACAAGGTTTTGCCCAAAGGGGTTCAATCCATTTCTCTAGCCTAATGCCTAATGAAATTGGCAACAACTAGTTGAGCTAAGCCCCGAGGATCTCTCTCTCTCTCTCTCTCTCTCTCTCTCTCTCTCTCTCTGATGCTTCTTAATGACTAATGAAATTGACAACAACTAGTTGAGCTGAGCCCCGAGGATCTCTCTCTCTCTCTATGATGCTTCTTAATGCCTAATGAAATTGGCAACAACTAGTTGAGCTGAGCCCCGAGGATCTCTCTCTCCCCCCCCCTCTCCCTCTCCCTCCCTCTCTCTCCCCCCT
>LPNX010601899.1:65340-125596 GCA_001517045.1 Pseudotsuga menziesii | reverse complement strand
TATCATGCTGGTGGTTGTAAGTGCTGAGCCATTTCACAGATGATAGTAGGTGTGTCCTATCATGCTGGTGAATGTGAGTGTTGGGCCTTTATGATGGGATTGTAGTTTACTACATGATCAGATGTGAGTGTTGGGCGTGCCTTTCTGATGAGCAGGTCAGATATAAGTGCTGGGAGAAGACCTACATGAGGGTAGGCCTACAATCAGCATGAAAAAGGGCTGGCTCTGTAGAACTTCCTATGACGAGAAGAATCATGAGATAGCACCAGTGTTGATCCAGATCGAGTGATGATCCAGATCCAGTAATGATGATCCAGCAGTAATGATCCAGATCAAGTGATGATCCAAATCCAGTCTAGTGATGATGATCCAGATCGAGTGATGATCTAGATCCGGTCCAGTGATGATGATCCAGATCGAGAGATGATCCAGATCTAGAGATGATGTTCGATGATCATCCAGATCGAGAGATGATCCAGATCCGATGATGACTTGAAGATGAACATGACTTGAAGACGAGATGATCCAGTTGATACAGAGAAGAAGACCAGTGCTGAAAATTGTGTTGAAAGAATACCTTCCTAGTTAAGAGGGAGTGTTGATGTATATGTAACTTTGGAATGTATTCTTCTATGTATCTTATATATTGTAACCTGATGTTTATTCCGGGATGTCTCTATTATGTATTTGAGTCATGTGGTCATGCCCCGATCTTCCAATCGGGAGGATTAATAATGTAATCAAGTCATATCAAGTCATTAGGTAAGTCCCCACAGTTTCGGGGCACTTGAGTTATTATACACTAATTAAGGTGTAGGCTCGAGTAAGTAATTGTAAGTTGAGCTTATGTGTGAAAATGCAATTCAAGTGAACGGATGAATATAAATAGAGAGTGAGAGTCTCTCTATTTATCACTTGTGAAATACATCACTTGCTCTCCCAAGTGTGGCGCACTACTGGAGAAGGAAATTTTGGGACTAGACAGAAGACAGAAGACTACTACTATTTTGGGAGATCTCTTACTGTTTTGGTGTTGATTCTACTTTAGAGGAAGTTGCGGGGTTTTCTCCTTTATGGTTTCCCCGAGGAAAACTATTTGTGTCTCTTGTCTCTTGTGATGTGCTTGTGTTTTATTGCTGTGCTTGTTATTCTCTTAGTAAAAAGATCCTAAGATCATAATGCTAGCTTAAATTGTTGAAAAACTAACAATGACCCCTAGTCATAAATGAGTAGCACCAGAGATATTTCCAGGATTGTATTCGTATCTGGGGGCTCTTTTGAGAGTTTCAGGCTTTGCTACCCTGCCCATACGGTCAATCCCGCCTGCGATTGTCTACTTGAGCATTGATTATATTGAGGTGACCTTAGTGGCCTTACCTAGGATATCGAGGGGGTACTCTGCAGGGGTTATTCTGAGGGTGTCCCAGCTAGGTTGGCGTCAGACATCACAGTTGCTTTACGTGTTGAAGCTGAGGGCCACAATAATTGGTTACATACCTCCGCTTGTTGTGTATGGGAGTCTTAAGCCTCTCCTAGGCGAGACATACCTGCTTCATTCAGGAGCTCACTTATCCTACCCTTGATTGCTTGTGTTTGGCTTTAGATTTTATTGGTGATTGCTCTGTGCACGTTAGCTTGCCTAGGGTTTGCGTAGCTAGAGAGTCTTTTATATTTTTTGAGTCATTTTGGATTCGGGTGCAGCTCCTCGCCATTCTCGTCATTTAGTAGGACTTCCACCTTCTACATCTCCTCTTCCTTTGGGAGAGAGAAATAGACAGTACAGGCGGACTACTTCGCACATTGATTCACACACCATGGGAGACCACGTTGAAGGTATTCCTGAACCACCTTCTCCCATTCAAGTGGAAGATGGGGAGTTTACTCCTAACTACGATCCTTCACCTGATTTAACTGAGTTAGGTCCTATGATTTTTGAGATAGGTACTTTTCATGATAGACCTACTTACTCTAGTGTTGATCCCCCATTGACGCATCACCGGAAGATGATGAGACTCATTTTGAATGCGGGGGCACTAGTTATGGTAGTTATGGTATGTCTCATTTTTCCACACATGATTTGGCATTCCATGTCGAGTTTGAGTATGAGCCTAACACTATGCTTGGGGGCACTCTCATTCCTTACCATGCGGAGAGGTTTGGGAGTACAAGTCACATTGCACCTTCCATCCCAGCGGTGGAAGCTACATCCCATATTCCTCCTAGGTCTAGTGTTAGTGATCATATTAGGATACTAGATCCGAGATGAGTGACTATAGGGAATACCATGTACATAATTACATAGGTCCCTTCATCCTCTATCCCTAGTTATTCAAATGTTCACCCTCCACCTCATTCACGTGGTCCTTCGGGCTGGAATGTTGCTACGAGTCATGTACGTATTGTAGTTACTCAACCAGTTGTGTCTCAGGTTCACGTACCACCCATTGTTTCAGGAGGTCATACTTCTAGAGGTCATGTTACTAATTCCGGAGCTTATATTCCTACTTCCAGAATGTATATTCCTACTTCCAGAGTGTATATTCCTACTTAAGGAGTGTCTCATGGGACATTGCATGCGATGACTTTTGGACCTTATTATGGGACACAGTATGGACAGGGTTCTTCACCTTATGGGTACAGGTATCAACAACCTGCTTACTCTCCAAATTATGGCTTTGTAGCTTCGAATAGTCAAGGTACACCACACTATGGTGCTTCCATGCCACCCTATACAGGTCAAACGGGAGGAGGGAACTATGGCCAAGGCCATGGTGGTTATGGTAATCAGACCTATGTAAATTAGAACTATCAGGGAGTGGTCCATCGACCTAATCATCCTAGGCTTCCTTTCCTCACAACACTAAATCTTCCTGATTTGTCAAGATTGACAAACGATCCTGTAGCTCATGACCCGGCTGTCCCTACTAAGCTTCCCTTGGACATACCCAAATTCGAGGGAAAATCGAGAGAGGATCCAAGAAAACATGTTACTACCTTCCACCTATGGTTCTCTTCGAATTCCTTACACCAGGACTCAATCCGTTTAAGGCTATTTCAACGCACCCTTATAGGGCCTACCGCAAAATGGTATATAGAGCTACCTAGGGGGGCATTCTCTTTGTTTGACGACCTAGCGATGACTTTTCTTAACCACTTATAGCTACCAGTGCATTATGAAGTTGGTACTGAACTCTTGTTGACATTTCGGCAGGACAAAGCCACACATATCTCGGATCATATCCAAGAGTGGCGTAGACGGAAGAGGTTGATTAAAGCCTTTATACCACCGAAATTCCTCCTTGAATGGTTCCTTAAGTTGTTATTGCCTTATATAGTGAAGGATGTTTCTACATCTAGAGTGAAAAATGAGGAACAAGCCATTTTTAGGGTGCAAGAACTGGATTTGATTTATGCTCAATCTGGTTTGTTATATGAGATCATTCCCAATGCTCCGCGTTCTAGTTTCGACCCCAAAGTTAAACCTGGACTACATGCCGATGGCATTATTGGTTGTGCGAGTGATAAACATATGGATTTGGTTGGAAAAAAAGTTAGTCAATTATCAATCAACCAATCTGATCTGGGACAAGCCACGGCTTCGTCCCAACCCACCCAAACGGCAAGTGTGCTTTTAGTGCAATCGTCGGACCAGAAGGGTAAGCAGCAGCCCAGACGGAATAAAAAGAAGGGTAAGAATAATAGTAAGGGTGGGAATAGGAATGAAAATGCTAATAATAATGACAAGAATGCCCATAATGCTTGGGGGGACAAGCAAGCTAAACGTAAGGTTAAATTTAATTGCAAGTTGTGTAAGGATGATCACCTTACTTACTTGTGCCCTCGTATTGATGAAGCCTCGATATTCTTAGCACAGGTCTCAGCTGTGCTGACTAACCCTTTACCTCACAATAAAAATATGAACTCGAGGACCCATGATCAGTCTGGTGGTGATTAAGATCCGTTGAAGGGTAGTGGTTGTGGTTGCATTAAGATGGTACGTGCCGCGAAAGTTGTGACCCATGCGAAGGACTATGGTTCGTCACAACCCAGCCTAGGAAAGGAACCTAATCCACTAGGGACCCCTTTGCATATTGAAAAACCTATGGATAAACCTAACTCTATACCTCACATTCCTAAGGGAGTCCTTAAGTGTTCGGGGCACAATACTAATGCCCGAGCCACCCAGAACTATTCACTTGTCGAGGATTTGGGCCACACTCCTTGTGCGATGTTTGCACTAGAAGTACTTCAGAGTTGTCCTTTGCAAAGGAAGGCTTTGCTTTCTTCCCTTGGTGTGAATGACGATAATTCTTCATCCATGATTAAATTTGAAATTGCAGGACTTCAGCCTCGCTTGCCTTACTATGTGTCTCTTTTGATTCACGTAGAATTTCTTAACATGACCGTCAAGCACACTGTGATTGACGAAGGCACTGCTACTTCTGTGATGTCTTTATCATGTTGGAAGTGTTTAGGTTCCCCTAAGTTGTCTAAGTCTATGACCATGTTAACTGTGTTCGATGGGAGATTGTTTAGGCCGCACAGGATCCTTCCTTCCCTTAAGGTTCGTTTGGGAGGGAAGACCGTTGCGATAGAGGTCAAGGTGGTTGATGCGCCCCTTGACTACAATCTCTTGCTGGGTAGGAATTGGATGTACAGTGTGCAAGCCATAGCTTCTTCCCTATTTCACATTTTATGATTTCCATTTAACTGGAAGATAGTTACAATTGATCAAACGTCATTCAAGAATCCATCAGTTACCACATCTTCGGGAGCTTTGATCCCGATTGTAGAGCACTCTCAGCCGACAACTGGGAGTGTGGGTGTGGGCATGTATCCATCCATCATGGGAAGTTTTAGTTGTCCTACACCTATCCTTATGATAGGGTCTAGTTTCGGTGAGGCTTTGACATCTGTGAGATTGGTGTCTTTTCACACGAGTCATATGGAAGATCGTTGGATTATTCCTACACCGAGTACTTTGAGTGAGTCCATCAGGACGGATGTGCTGTTGCCTACAACTATGGTAGCTTATCAAGCTAATATTGAGTGTGTTGCAGAGCCTAGTCCTTCCTCTTCATGGATGGAGAAGGAAGACCCGTATGTGCTGCCTGCATGGGCAGTAAAGTCTTCTCACACACATGATTGCCTTGATAATGTTTTTCCTTCAGATGAAGCGACTATTGAGGCCATGTCGGGAGTTGAGCCACCATGGGAAAAGCTCCATCATAGATCTTACTTTCTTCCCGAGCTTGACTGCTTGGAGCATGAGGAATTTAGGGAGGTTCTTAGTGAGAGAATTGGTAGTCCTATGGTTCCATTAAGCTCTCCTGGTCTGATGGCTGATGGAAACATGGAAAATATATCTCTAACGATTCCTATGAATATCTCTTGCGATCCTAGCAGGATAGAGAATGTATATATTGGGGCATAATGTTCCCATGCTGAGATTCAAGAATACATCGAGCTGTTTAAAGAATTTCATGATATCTTTGCTTGGTCTTACGATGAAATGCTAGGTATCGACCCTCGGATTGTTGAACACGAGATTAAGACTTATCCCAACGCTAAGCCTGTTCGACAACACTTGTGTGTGGTGAATCCTAGGAAAGCACCCGCGATTAAGGCAGAGATAGAGAAACTGCTGAAAGTCGGTTTTATCTATCCCGTTCCCTTGACAGAATGGGTTTCAAACCCCATTTTGGTTGATAAGAATCAGGGATTGATTTGCATATGTACTGATTTCTATGATTTGAATCGTTCCTGTCCTAAGGACAATTTCCCCACACCATTTGTTGATCAGAATTCGGATGAGTGTGCGAGTAGCGAGGTTTTTTCCTTTATGGATGGCTTTTCCGGATATAATCAGATACAAATTAAGCATGAGGACCAACACAAGACCGCATTTATTTTTCCTTGGGGAACTTTTGCATATTGGAAAATGCCTTTTGGCCTAAAGAACCTCAGAGCTACTTTTCAATGGGCAATGACCTTGATTTTCCACGATCTCAAATTGACCATCGAAGTGTTTTCGGATGACCTTGCTGCTCATTCTCGTATGAGAATGCGTCATTCCTATAATTTGAGATTGGTATTCGAAAGGTGCCGCCATTATTTGGTAAGGTTAAGTCCTCACAAGTGCATCTTTTGTGTGAAGTCAGGTCGCTTATTAGGATTCATTGTTTCTAAAGAGGGTATACGAGTCGAACCTTTGAAGGTTGAGGCAATACTTCAGTTGTCTCCCTCGAAAAATATTCATCATCTTCAATGTTTGCAAGGCATGGCAAAATTCTTACAGAGATTCGTTGTCAATTTTTCCAATTTGACTAGAGGCTTCATGCGTCTTTTGAAGAAGGACACCACCTTTTGTTGGGATGAACAAGCCCAGGAGTCCTTTGATGTGCTCAAGTGAGCCCTAGCATCGGCCCTGGTGATTAGTCCCCCAGACTATAGCTGTGATTTTCTACTTTATGTGGCCGCATCCATGGAGATGATTGGTATGGTTTTGGTTCAAGAGGATGAGGAGCTCCAAGAGCATGTCATATACTATCTGAGCTGAAATCTTATTGACACAGAGATTCATTATTCCCATGTTGAGAAGCTTGCCTTAGCTACCGTACATGCGGTTCAACGGTTGAGACATTATATTATCCTTCGCTAGACCTTGGTTGTAGCCCATGTCAATCTGTTTCAATTCATTCTCACTTGAAGGATGATTGGGGGAAAATATAATAAATGGATTGTCATCCTGCAAGAATTCCACCTTGAGTTTGTTTTGGCAAAATCGAAGAAATCGTTAATTTTTGTAGAGCTTATATTGGATTTCCCAAGCAAAGCCAAGGATTTGGTATGTGAAGATACATTTATCAATGAGTACATATTCTTAATCTCAACTTTAGACCCATGGTATGGGGATATAATTATATATCTACAAATGTTGAAGGTCCCTACTCACCTCTGATGGGATGAACGACGACGGTTACGTCACGTGTCTAAGAATTAACTCATAGTTGATAACACTTTATACTGCCGTGGGGTAGATTCCATTTTACGTCGTTGTTTAACTCATGAGGAGGATGAGGTAATGCTAAATGATTGCCATGGAGGGGCGTGTGGTGGTCATTTATCTAGGCTTTCTACAGCCCAAAAAATATTAAGAGTGGGTTATTTCTGGCCATCGATCTTTAAGGATTGTGTAGATGCGGTCAAGAGGTGCCATCCTTGCCTGGTGTTTACACATAATATGAGCTCGAAACCTACCATGTCGCATCCCATCATCACTGCCGGTCCCTTCACTAAGTGGGGGCCTGATTTTATGAATTGCAACCCAGCTTCAGCCGGGGGGCATCATCATATCATAGTGGCTGTTGATTACTTCATGAAATGGGCTGAGGCTATGCCTACAGTTAAATTCGATGGTGAGACAACCGTGCACTTTGTATTCAACCAGATTATTACTCGGTTCGGGATTTCGAAAGAGCTTGTCACTGACCATGGCTCACACTTTCAGAATCATATGATGGAAGAGTTGGCATAAAATTTAGGGTACAAACAAGAAAATTCCTCCTCTTACTACCCTCAAGTGAATGCACAGGTAGAAGCAGTGAACAAATCACTCAAATCCATTCTCCAACGAACCATTGCACAAAGCAAGAATAATTGGCACATTATGTTATATCCCACTTTGTGGGCATATAGAACCACTATTAAGACTACCACGGGTTTTTCTCCATATCAACTTGTACATGGAGTGGAGTCGGTATTGCCGGTTGAATGCAAGATTCCTTCTTTGAAGCTAGCCATAGAGCTCTTACCAAACACTTCACCATTGGAGGAGCGTTTGGTCCACCTTGAGCAACTTGATGAGCAGCGTCGAGATGCCTTAGTGGCTCTAGAAGTAAATAAGCGTCACGTAAAGGTCTAGTACGATAAGTCTATTCGACCAAGGAGGTTTAGTGAGGGAGACTTGGTCCTTTTGTGGGATCAACCAAAAGAACCCTTGGGGACAGGAAGGTTTAACCCCATGTGGTGTGGTCTTTACATAGTTAAGCATGTATTAGAGAAGGGTGCTTATGAGTTAGTGGATTATGAGGGAACGACCTTGGTGGAGCCTCGAAATGGGCTCTATCTCAAGAAGTACTATGCATGATTTTTAGCCAAGGCTGGTTATTGTATATTATTGTACACTTTTGCATAGGTAGGTCTTTTTCTTATGGTGATCGGGTTTGTGATTAGTTTCCGTTTCTTTTGGTAGATGTCAATGAAATCTTCCATCTTCATAGGATTTGCGGATGGTGCAAGCCATTACACTCAACACTTAGCCTCTGTTGCTTAGGTGATTTATACTCCTATGGGCCAGGTATTGTCTTTAGGAGGCGTATGTCTATGGCCATCTTCCAACAATGTTGCTGAATATAGTGCTGTTATTGAGCTTCTATGGGATGCCATTTTACATGGCGTTCTCTCTCTTGAGGTACGTCTTGATTTGGAGTTAGTAGTGTCACAATTTAATGGTTTGTACCATGTTAGAGATCTGACATTATTAAGAATATTCTTACTTGTGATATTATTAGAATGACAATTTGACAATATAACATACATACATGTTGCAAGAATTAATAATCAAATTGCTGACTCATATGCTAACTACATGTTAGATTGACATTTGTTTCATACACAATGAACTCATCATAAACACAAATTTTTACACATGTAAATAAATAAATCGATCATCATAAAAGTTTTTATAAACATCCAAAATGTGGTAATACATAGTGTCATAGTACAAAAATGGGGCTCTCAAGCCACCAAAATATAATACACAGTAAATACAAAATGTATCACTCCTAGGTATCTAAGCCTGGGGAGGAGGAGGGGGGTTGTGATCGTGGAATGTCACTACGGCTCTAGCTAGCCGTCGAAATAACCGCACCCATGCTCGTGGTACACCCACCACCTGGCACTGCATGGCCTTAGGAAAGTCCTCGACTTGCGCCATGGGTACTCTGTGTGTTAGTTTCATGAAGTTGGTATGAATGCTTTGGAGCGTCTGCTCTACATCCACACCTATGATATCGTCTCCTCTTCCCCTCCGTCTATGATGAGGGAAGCCTTCAGGTCGCCGTGGTCCCACATCTGCATGCATATGGTAGATGTCACTATGTGTTGTCACCAAAAAACATGTCTTTTGATTCCACATAATTAGAAAACACAAAAGAATTAAATAACTCAAAATTTTTAAAGAGAGGGTCGAGATTCGTTACCTATGTCACCATATGCCGATCCTAGTGGTAGCGGCATGTCTGGGTCCCCTTGGAAATCTAACCCCGCATAGGGGTAGTCATCAATGGCAACTATCTGTCGTCACCACCACATAATTAAAAAATCAGCTGGATAGGGGTTGGACACCCTACCTCCACCTAGTTTGCGCATCGCATCTGCCCAACACCGTTGGGCCAGATCTTGAACCCCATGTAGAGGAACCTCAACTCTAGGGCTCAATATTGGAACACGCTTGAAGAAAAATGTGTTCAGTTTGCTGCTGAAACCAAAGTTTTGCACTCTGCCCATCTTGCACTCACTGAGCTGATGTTTCATGTTGTCCAGTAGTGCAGTGCTCCAATCATATACCGTGGGTCTCATGCACTCCACTGCATAGAACATCAGAGGCCGCGAGGCCTGGTGGAGTGAAACCAAGCCTGCTATCCTACCCAGTGTTAGTAGGATGGTGTTTAGGCCCATCACCTGTATGGAGTTAGTTGGGATCTGACTCCCCACCTTCTCTGTGTTCGGATAGCAGTACACTGCAATGTAATCATCTATAGTCAAGCCACCTCTGGGCCCGCGAGAATGTAGGTTCACTACTTCCCCCCATTGGGAAAGTCCAGTAATAAAGTATATGTCCTCCACCTCTATGGTGAGGGACATCCTGTAAATCTGGAATGACTCTGAGTCTGGATCCTAGTAATCCACTAACATTTGCAGTAGCCCTAGTTTGGCCCTAAAGCCACCAAGACACCAAAATTTGTATAGCTCACATGCACATAACAGTTGTTGAGCTATTAGATCGGCCCTTACTGCCTCTTCTACATCACCATGTTCATGTTCTCTCCATTCTAGGACCATCCTACACAAAAAATTTGAATTTTGTCCACTAGAACACTTGAAAAACCTTAAGCGCGGTCGCATACGTGACTGTTTTCCAAACAATCGCGTATGTACGTGATTATGAGGGCATTTTCCACGTATATCCAACCCTATACGTGGAAAAACCCTTGATTTTTGTGTGGGACGCAATGCCTATTTTGGAATGGCCTAGAAAATCAAATACACCATGGAATTTGACAAAATTTGCATCAAAATGAAAGAGAAGAGCATGGGTAAGTACCTAGAAAAAATAGTAGTGGATTCCGCTGGCTGGATCTCCTGGAATTTGCTGTTGAAGTTCTAAGCTCAAATGGGTGAAAATTTCAAATGTTTTATAATGTTTTGAATTTTTTTTACTATTTATAGAAAAAATTCAAACTTTTGAAATTTTTTACCCCTTTTCCTATAGTTTGGACCGTTTCTAATCCTTTTGGACCGTTTTTGGACTAATTTATGATGTAGGAGACATTTTTGAGTGCCGTTTTAGCCGTTGGATTGACCTGTTCATGCCGATTTCAAGTATCATGTCTAAACTGGCATATAGGTTAGGTTTCATCATTGTTTGCATTTTTCATGACCTTATGACTGTTTCATTATAGCCTTAGGTACGAACCCACTCTATTATGTCACGGAACCTTCTTGCTGTTTTAGAAGTGGCATGATATGAGTGGTAGAGCTTGACCTTACATGGGTACCCTAGTTAGCACCTTATTTGCATTTGGTACCCATGCTGACATTTTGTCCCTTAGGGTGTGGGAGTCCATTGTATAGTATTGCCATGACATTTCACAAGAGCCTCATACTCCTCTTGATATTTTTCTGGCCTATTTCCCTCAGGACTCCCTTATGTCAAGTTGTAATTGCATTATTATGAGCTTTGCCTGCCTTATTGAGCCTTATACCGGCTTCCTTGACATTGAGCTTTAGCCATATAGCCCGAGCTTGTCTCATGTCTAGCCATGTAGAGCCATTTTATATATCCTTTGCAGCTTGATTCCCTATTCTTACCAGGAGGGTATTTTCCCTCGAGTGTTGCTATCCTACACATGTATCCTTGCATTGAGCATAGGTATGTTCCACTGCTTGGAACTAGTTTGTTTTCCCATATGACACTCGTCTCCTCCTAATCTATAAATATAAAGTAGTTTAATTCTTTTTCAAGCTTTTTAAATATTTGAAAAAGTCTAAAAAAAAAAACCAAAAATCCAGACAAGGAAAGATGTTATATTTTGGCAGCTGTCGAGTTGTGTCACCTTCGAACAGAGCACTGTATATCACATCCATTGGTTGGGTTTATAGTTTGACTTTAGGAGCTGTACTCATTTATCTGAGTTTATCTCCACTAATTGGTTAAGCTTCTAGTCCCCATGGAGCCTCTGTCGATGCCTCCTGTGTCGCAGAGATGTTCCAGTTTTATATATCGAATCTATGCTACCTTTATTTAGTCACCATTCACCGTTATGCTCTTGTTCGAAGGAAGTTGAAACCTGATTCGACCATTCCTCAGTTATCTTGACTTTGCATGTTGGCCATTCCCAGTACAGTTATTGGTTTGTGCACCTTATGATCGAGTCCTTCCACATTATACAACTTTGCTGAGTACCTCATGTTGGATGATGGGGGATGCCTTAATTCCCTCCTTCCAGTGGATTTCATCCCATCGACTTTAGATCATTTATTCTGGGATTGGAATCTAGAGTCATTTGTGAGTGTCTTGAGACTTGCAGTCATCAGTGGCAGGTTCTCTTGCCATCGATAGTTTTTTGGGAATACATTAATGTCCCTTGATCAATGGATCCTCTCAAGTGTTCGACCTCAACACATTTATTCACACTTGTTATTTTTCACTCTATTACCTTGATTCCCTTTTTCATTATTGGTGGGTGATCTTGCATCTGTTAATGGTATACATCAATGACCGGTAATCAGACGATGGACTACTATGTTCGACCTCGACACCTCTATTCACATAGTAGGACATGTACTTGTAGCAGTTTGTGTAGAAGACCTTCCAGATTGGTGGCATCTCTTATATGCTACCTCCTTGATCATGCCAGTGTTCATGACATTTCAACTCTCGTGACTTGATTCCAGTATATGTCAGACATTTCCAGCCATTATGGAGATCATGATCCTTTGTATATCTTCATCTTGGAGATTCTGATCTATGTATATTGTACGTGGCGATGACCACTTATTTGATATTTTGTGTCATGCCTATTCATGGCCATTGTACTCTTATGTATCTGGGACTGCTACATGTATTTGCAGTTATGTGCAGAGTTGTATCATTGTACTATGCTGATTGGGTGACTGGTATTCCATTTGGGATCCTTCATCACTTCACTTCTGGGATGGAATTATAATGTATTTTGGCCATCATATGACCCCTTTGACCTCACACATTAGGGGGCATCTGTTATAGCTAATTTTACCACTCAAGGAGAATCACACTTGTATGGCCTTCCCCTTTCCCTCTGCAGACTCCTTAGACCCCTTGGACTATTTTTTGTCATTTGATGTTTCCTAGACCATCCCTATAAACATGTGAAAATTCATATACATGACTTTTAAACCCCTAATCCAGTATATACACGGGTTTGACCCCTAAAACCGCATACATCGGGATGTGTACAAATCCAAATCCTTTTGGAGTTTTCCTTGACATGGATCTGACTCATTTAACTCCTGGCCTTCTATATGCCTTGAGATTGCTCGGATTCGACCTTTCATTACCCCTTTGAAAAACTATATAAGGAACTCTTTGGATACATTGAGGACATAAGAGAATTGAGAGCAAAGAAACTATAGTCCATTGTTGCTGGAACTTGTACTTGAGTCTGCATCCCTTTGTCCCTTGGAGCACTTTTGTGTTCTTCCCAAGCTTTCCTTTTGCTTGTGAGCTTGCTATTGAGAGATGGAGGATTGAGGTGGTGGAGGACCAAGTGGGGGATTTAGTTTCTCCCATTTGCAGACGTGTCGATAGAGGTTGTATCCAATGTAATCTCTAATTTTGTATTAATAGAAATATATTTTCCTGTCCAATAATGTATGTTTGAATGAATATTTTATCCATGGATGATTTCAAATGATTATACATTGTTGATTATATATGCTAGAATATATCTAACACCAATATATATAGTATGCTTGTCTTTTTTACTTCTTGTTGAGGAAGTAACTCATCAATTCAAGCTGAAGCTGGAAAGCTCAACGGGGATCTACTTCAACCGTCTGGAATAAGGTACGAGGTCTGATCCTTTAGTGTTAGATATTTGATCTCTATTGCATATTGGGAAGGATTTATTTCTAGAGTCAAGCTGTCTGTTGTGGCACCCCAAGACATAGGAATTTCTCTCTGTAACAATAAGATAATTGGAAACATCAATACAAATACCTTAGTTTATAGGAAATTCATGATACAAATTGAGTCATATATAGTTCTTGATGTACTATATCCATGATAGAAATAATTATTATATTTTGTGACCTATTCAAATAACGAAGAAATCTACTTCCTGCATACAGTGAAAGAGTTGTACCTTGAGAATATATCCATTTTGAAACCATGCGATCCCAAATATCATGTATCATTTTTTTTTCCAAAAAAATCTTTTCTTGAGTTAACATTTGAAACCTTCGACAAAGGAAAATCAATCAATGGTAGGTTCTCATCCTTCCAAATCTCCATATGAATAGTAAACACATTCTTAATTTCCAATCCAATTCTTCAATAATGTATAATAGAGAATCCGTTAAAGGAGTCCTTTGAATAATCCCTGTAAATCTGCTTGGTACGATACTCCTTTACTATTTTTTTATATTTATTGTAGAATTAAGTGAATGATTTAGAAAACATTATGCATATTAGCTATAAAAACACAAGTACATTTCCCTATATGATTCAGGTTGTGCCCAAGTGCACAATGGGTACAACAATTCGACTGAAGGAGTCAAGCACTGTTATGGTGGAAGCATAAAAAATACATAAAGCATGAAATACACTATATAGACAAAAAGTATGCGCACATACAATATGCAAGAATTCAAACCAATTTCTATTAATACTTCTTCTCCATCAAGGTTATCGATGTATACTACAATAGTGTACATGTTTATATAGAATGTTGAGATGTTTGGGTGACTACCTTTTACGTTCAGTTACAGAAGAAGTTATAATGGTTCGAATTTTCAAGCATCGCAGAAGACTGGAAGATAGAGAGACACTCTGTTTATGTCAGGTAGTCATCAGTTTCAACAATGCATGTCGAGATGTTGTATGTCGAGTGCAAAACCTATCGAGGTTGTCGAATTTGGTTGTGTCGAGGCTTGGATTTCTCAAAGTCAATATTGAGACTGTTGAAGTGGAATTTCTAGACTTTGTCGAAGTCTGAAAACATACCAATTGCTGAGTAGATCATTCCTCCTTCATTAAGAAATAATGGTATCCATTGTGTGCTCATTTATGTGAGGAAACTTGTTGATTATTTCAGTAGTAGGGTACCATTTTCCTTACATGGGTAGATGTCTAGCTTTAGCCACTTGAAACAAGGAAATGGAGTTTGTCCTTGTATGATGTATATATCGTCCCACAATGGTGTCACAAAGTAGAGGTTCTTGAACATTCGGATGGATGTCTTTCGGTTTTGTTGTTTGCAGGTCCTTATGTTCCAACAATGGTGCATGGTATGGTCAAAGTAAATCTACATTGAAGACTAGATGTAGGACAAGGCATGTAGGAATGATGAGCCAAAGAAAATTTTCTCCAATTTGTTTAAGGATACTGTATGGACCATATCACAAAGGTTTCATCTTTGTGTATGGACCAATGAAGCACTCCTTTATATGCAACCATATTTGATCCTCAATTTGGAATGAATGAGGAATACGATGCTTATCGTGTCAGGCCTTAGATTTTGCATTGGCTTGATGCAAAATTTCATGTGCTTACCTCTATATGTTGTATATTTGATATTTGAACTTTAATGTTTTCTCAACTTCGCATCCTCCAAAGTCAGTGTCATTCGACAGTGTTGAGGAATTTATCAAGTCGATAGGAACTAAAGGTTGAAATCCATAACAAATCTCGGATGGACTCTTTCCCATTGAAGTGTGTTGAGAACGATTGTAGCTGTGATGTATGTATGGGAGGTTGTCATCCCATGTTCGACGATTCTTGTGGCTGTACATGTGAAGTAATTGTACTACCAAGCGATTTATAACTTTCGTCTATTCGTATGTCTGAGGATGGAAGGATATTGACAAATAAAGTCTCGTGTCGAGTTGTTTTCTAGAGAGTTTTCCAAAAGGTGCTGAAAAATATGGCATCTCTGTCAGAGATAATGGTCGTCGGAAGGCCATAATGTTTCCAGACATGTTCAAAGAAGAGTTGAGCAATCTGTTGTTCTCTCATAGTCTTCTTGCATGTTATGATTATAGTCATCTCGGAAAATCTATAGACAGCTACTACTAATATCGTGTCATGCTGATGTTTGGTAGTAGGATATCCCATCAAGTATCCCATAGAAATAGATTCCCATGGTCGACTAGGAACTGGTAGGGGTGTGTATAGTCCTTGTCATCGATTTGAAGGTTTAGAAATGGAACAAACTACAGATGATAGAATGTACTTATTGATGTCATATTTAAGTGAAGGCCATTAAAAATAACTTTGGAGGATGAAAAATGTTTTTGCAACTCCAAAATGTCCTGCAATTTTTTCATAGTGCATGTACTAAATGAGCTTCTGTCTATGCTCACCTGTTGGTACAAAAATCTATTCGAGCTTGTATGCAAGGTTTCCTTCAGGAGGTAGTCGATAGTAGACAACATGTCGACCTGAAGCTGTTGATAAATAATGGAGAAGCCGTAGTCTACCGAATACAATTGTTTCCAAGTAGTGGTGTAGTAACCCTACATACTAATCACTATAGATAGTAGAGTACTGTGCGGGCACTTGATATAATCAACTACGACATTAGATTTACCTTTCCAATATTTAATTACCAACTGAAATTGTTGCAGGTAATTAATCCACTTGAGTTGCCGAGTTGTCTGTAGTTTCGACTGGGACGAGGCGAGATGTAAAGGCTTATGGTCAGTAAGAATGACTATTTTTTTGCTAAGAATGTATTGTCTACATTTCTTAATATATTTTACAATGGAATACAATTATTTTTCATACATCGATTACCTTTTAACAGTTTTGTTGAAAGTTTTGGATTGAAACATGACTAGGTGACTTGACTGAGTGATAACTACATCGAGGGAATAATATGATACATCTGTCTCAATATCAAAGGGCTGATTCAAATCCAGTAACACAAGTACTGGTGTAGTACAAAGCTTGTTTGTTAGTTGTTCAAAAGTTTGTTTTTGTGTCGGTGTCCATTTGAGGATAATTTTCCCATTTCCTTTAGTCAACTGATTCAAAGGCCATGTGATGTGGTTGAATCCAAGTATGAACCATCGATAGAAATTTTCCAAACCAAAAAAAATTATTAGTTCATGAATGTTTTGAGGAATGGGCCAATCTTTGAGATTCTGTACTTTTTGTGAGTCGACATGAATGCCCGTAGAGTCAATTACATACCCAAAATATTTGATGTTAATCATCACAAATGAGTATTTTTCCATGTTCAAATATATTAATTGATGTCGTTGGAGAATGTGAAATACTTGTTGAATGTGTTTGACATTTTCTTCCCATGATCGACTAAAAATCAAGATATCGTCAGGATAGACAATGCCACACTTTTCTATAAATGGTCGTAGAAGGTCATCCATATATTTCATTAAGGTTGTAGGTGAAATGGTTAAGAAGAAATGCATGACTAACCATTCAAACAATCCTTCCTTGGTATTGAAAGTTGTTTTCCATACATTAGTGGACTCGATCATAATTTGATGATATCCTGACTTAAGGTCAATATTCGTAAAGAAATTAGCACCTTTCAGACTGTCGATGAGTTCATATATCCATGGAACATGATACATGTTATTTACTGAAATATTTTTGAGACCCTGAATGTCGATGCACATGCGCCAAGTACTATTTTTATTTGGAACTAGGGCGACTAGAACTCCACAAGGAGAGGAGATGGGGAAGATGTGACTTGTGTTGATCAAATTCTGGATTTTTCTGCGAATATCTTCATTCTTGAAAATGGACCTTCTGTAAACAGATGCGTTAGGTAATGAATAGCCATGAGCAATTTCAATGGAATGTTTTACCTGACAATGTAGAGGTACTCCATCCAGATATTGGAATACATTCCAATATTTGTCAATAATATGGTCGATCTGTTGCTATTGTCGGTAGATACACTGGTTAGTGAGTCAACTCATTTTTGCAATCTTCCTGGAATTCTGAGGATTTATCATCATCAATTCAAACTTCTAAGCATGTTTGATAAGCTTCTTTGTTTGTTTGGAAGATATCATAGCAATAGTATATGTGGGTTGTCGCTCTGGTATGCCGTACCACTGATTCCAAATTTTGACAATCACCTTCTATGGTCGTGACTGATATGTACCAAGTCAATCCCACAAGTAATGCTTTCTGAACAGGACATTAGATATGGAAAGAGGTGCCACATCACAAAGTAATTCATATTCAAAAGGCTTAATAAAGTAGGTGAGTGTGCATTAGTGAGTGATCCTTAGTTCTTGTCCATCCTTCATCCAACCGACATTGTAAGGCTAAGGATGTGGAGTGGTAACAAGACCTAGTTTCTTCACAAGGAATTCAAAAACAAAGGTCTCCTAGCTACCATTATCCATAATCATATGTAATGTATTTTGAACCCATATCTATGTATGGAGTAAACGTTCTTGTTTCTCCTCATTGACGATAGTCGATGCTGTCGGAGTGGTTGATGATTCTGGTATGGATTATAATAGGGATTTTTCGTACAAGTCAGAGTTCAACACTTTTTCAAAAAATGTCTTCCGATCTTTGCATTCTGATGTATCATGCCAGGATGAATTGTGATAATCACATGGGGGCTTCACTCAATGAATATCTAACATAACATGTTATTCATGGCATATGAAACAATACCCCTAATTTCAGTAAATATTGGAAAATACCTCCCAAAATCATTTTTTAACCCCCTCCCAATATGCCTTCCCAATTTTAAAAAACCCCTATTTTCACTATATATTGTATGTATCCATTTTTTCATTTACACTTTTTATACCCATTTATATATCTACCTAGTATATTGACATGATACCCCTCTTATGAACCCACATGCATTCTATAATGCACTTTTCTTCTTTTGATGTATATTGTGGATGCACATTACTTCATCCACAATGCAATTACTCAACCACATACCATGGTGATTAGTGACATCTAATGGCCTAATGAAGATATGGGAGATCACTTCTTATATGTTAGTAGAGCCAATGCACATAGCACAAAATTTAGATTCAATGTTGGAGGTCCCAAATTTCTTACTAAGCCTCTTGTGGGCTGGTTATACAAGCCCGCAGGGCCTATAGCAAGCACTGGGAGGTTGACTAAGCCTCCCAAGGCCTGTAATATGCAGTAGTGGTTGGGTATCCAAGCCCCCAAGATCTTACAAAATGACCTTTGTCAAGCAATGTAGCATTTAAAAAGCAACTTCCTCCACTTTATTTGTAAGATCCAAGTAACGTGTTGTACTATAGGAAAAAGGGTTAAATATGATATCATTGCCATACAAATTCATGGCTATTTGTGAATAAAAGTAATTTCTTGTTTTCTATCTTTGTTTTGAGAGTAAAATATATGCCATCCTTCATAATTCAACACCTAATTGTGAAACATATGGACTGAAATGTATCCTTTTAATTGCTGAACAAAACTTATTCCCAATACTGTCTTCTTATGATGTTTTCTCTAATGCATTTCCTATAAACAATGAATGAAATGTGTATAGCGATACAATTGAAGATTTTATTCATTAATGGAATGCAGAGTACTATAATTGTATTAGGTAAAACTGATAAGACAATATGAGATAATTTTATTGATGTCCATGAGTGACCAAAGTAGGTAAATGGAATTGGACAGTGGATAGTAGAACTGTCAACAAGAGAAAATAATAATGGGGAGTTCCATGGATACTCCTATGTGAAAAATAAATACATGTAGAAGTACCAAGTGTCATGCAACACTACACCAAACAATATAATAAATTACAACATTAAAAATTCCAAACAAATGGTAGACAATGTATATTTCTCTATGAGATAAAGAAGGAACTTTGAAAGGTTATGGATCCAACATCAATAACGGAAAAAAAATGTTTTTTCCCTAATAATATATGATGGATTATTTCATGCATTTCATTATAAAAATGTCCTTTTGGATCCAACATCATGAAGTAGCTTAGAGTTATTACAACTTTTTTAGATGCCTTATTTGTCACTCTTGGAGAATCCCTCCTTGAAGCCTGTACAACTGCATTGGTGGAAAAGAATACCTACAACGACAAATGATATTCCCCTTCAAACACTCTTCGGACTAACATATGAAGGAAAATGGAAAAAAAAGACACACAAATTCAAGTGCATATCAGCTCAACATGCTACAAGTATAGTAAATATAAAGACTCTACTCCAAATTCCAAATACAAGAAAAGATGAAATACCTGATCTTTTTTATCAATCTATGATTTTACAAAGGAATCAACTTCAATCGAATTTTGTGTAGCACGAGACAACCAAGGCTTGACTTGCCTGTCAAGCTTTGTTTCATTTTCGAAATTGATGGCCTGGTGCATGAGTGAACATGAAGTAGAGAACGATTTTATATACAAGCAGACCAACTATTATATTACAAATATATCAACAACATTTGAAAGAAGCATTTACTGTTAATGGTAATAAAAGGGAAACTGCATTCATATATACCTTTCCCAACTATGATCTCAAATATTTCCAAAACAATCAATGCACACTCAATGATGCATCCAAATCAGTGGCCCAAATATTTCGACCATCAACTACTTTGTTAGTTGAGAATCCAACCTCCTTGATGAGGCTGAGATTCAGTGTTCCACGCACAATATGAATTCCAATATAAGAGATACCTTTAGAGGAAGCAATGTTCTTGTAAAGAGAAAAGTTTCATAGAATAAGATGTAGAGTAGATATCAAATCAATTCTTCTATTAATAAAATAAAAGAATAAGGAAGACTTAAAAAATTTCATAAAATAAAATAAGGAAGGCTCTTATTTGTAAGTCTCACCAGATATATCAAAAAAATAAGTTTCTATGAGTAGATTGACATCGAAGGATGCTCTTTGCAAGCAAGAGTATGCCTTCATAAAATCATCCAATTGATGAGAATCAAGGTCCATTACAAGAAATGGTTCATCAAAATAAACCCATGCTACACCGACTTCTCCACACTCGGACACAACTTCCCTGAATAAATTGGCCGAATTTGACAAATTAGTTCTGTAGATTCTTAAAACCTATTCTTTACCATTCTTCTAACTAGAATCTTGTATCTCGTGAATGAAAGAACTCAAGATTTATCCATGCATCACCTATGTTGTTTTCTGTGTCTTTATATGAGATTATGTCTGATAGTTGTCAATGGATACTTAAGTCACTAATGCAAGAACATGACATAACTCTATGATTTAGCAAGCATAAAATTAGAGTTAATTGATTATAATCTAGGGAGGGGGGAGAATCCTTATTTATTTTTCATATTACGGTGGAGAAATTAACCTAAGGAGGTGATCATTTACCCATCTATAGTATAGGTGATTACTAATATGAAAAAACACAACAGGAAATTTCAATTAAGTATTTTCATGGAATTGATGAAAATGATTCCAGTGAAATGACATATACACTTTGACTTGCAAAGAAAATACATAGACCGAAAACATATATTTATCTCATTTTCTCACAATTTCATCTTCCTTTATCAGTTGTCCCATTGAAGAGAGGAGAAAGAGGACAACTTTTAAACTTAAAGGGAAGAAGAACAATTAGCTTAAGTTTTCATGTTTAATACAACAAAGCCCTTTTTACCTACTTGATCATCAACTCCATTTGAAAGTTTTTATTTTATGAATGATAGATGTTATTGAGGAAGATAATAATACTAGTATATTTTATATTCATTTATAAATGTTATCCAACTAAATAGAAAGAAGAAAAAAAGGAATTATAGTTAGAGGCACATAATCACTAGCAGACCCGTAGGTGTTGGCGTAACCATTGCTCAGCTTCCATATTTGGAATTTTCTCTTCAATGTATTGATCTTTAAAATGAAAAAATAAACTCATATCAACACAATAGTGAGGTAGATATGTTGTAAGAAAATTGATAGGAATACGAAAAGGAAGCAACCTTGTCATTCAAATTAACATAGAATATAAACAATACATTTTCATCATTTGTCCAAAATTAGTCCAATAAAAGGAGTCACAATGGTTATCTAATATGTACAATATTTTTACTAGTTTTTCTTTAGGAACTAATAATTTAGACATGAGTGTTCAACTATTACTAAAAGACATCAATTCCACATGTGTATTCTGTAATATGTATGTCTATATCAGGCCCCTTTCTGTTGGGGTATCTCTTAAAGATCCATGCATTACCAGTCCCTTTAGGAATATTATGAATGCAAATCTATCCACTTTCCATTCCGTCGTCTTGTATTAGAGTTGTGCATTGGTATGAAACTAGAAGAAGGAACATGGACCAAAATTTTCAACATCTCATTGTTATTTTATCATAGCAACAAACATATTCCTATTAAACTTTATAAATAAATATTCCAATTGGTTTGAATCAACAAAAAATCTCCATGTAATAAAGCGTGGATTCCAACTGTAAACTTTGATAAACTAAAGTTTAGTGAGCATCATGAATGTGTCCCATCTTATGTAGTATGCTGAAGACTTGATACTAATAACAGTCCAAACCTAAATTTTAGAACAAAGAAGTAACTGCTTCTGAGAAAAATGTTAGTTCATATTTGATAGATAATATTGAAGAAGCATCGGCCAACATTATTCATTCTTCATGACATGATTGGACCATTTGGTATGATTTGCAGTCATGATATGCCCAATTTAACTAAAATGAAGAATACAAAACAAAATAGAAATTCAAAATACAGAACATCGAAATTTCCAAAATAGAACAATTCTGTATGCACTAAATATAAAATACATAAAATATAAACCATGACATTTCTTCAATTGAGAGTCGAGACAAAATATACAAATATGCATTCATCCATCACCAAAAAATATAAAAATAAAAAGCACTCTCTTTTCCCATTATCAAGGGATATGGTTTGAAACAAAAAAGATGTTGCCAAAGTTACCATAAAAGATCCATAAATTGTCTTGTTACACATTCAAATACCAAAACTGCAGGGAAAAAATGACAATTCTAATTACTATGCACTTACACTAGACCAATATGAATTTATGAACTCACCAGATGATCTAGAGAAGAGCATGGATTCTCTTAATCAACATTCACAAAATCAATTCCAACATTCAACATGAATAGAAGAATACAAAACATTCACGAAATCAATTCCCAATAAGAGCATGGATTCTCTATATAGGCTCAACAATTTATAGGTCCTAGGGTCTGATCCTTTGGCTCTTATACCCAATGTAATGCCAAACCCTACTTAACTAAGTTTCTAACTTTAGCCAAGGATATTTCAAAAATAAAATTTAACACAAGCAAATCATTTGTTTACACAAAAAACACCTCATATAGAGTAAGAACAACATCACATAGATCACATTCCTTTCATAATAACTAAATAGGCATTCTTTCAGAGGTATACAAAGTTTAAACACCAACTCCAAGATTGCATGGATCCATGGCTACATGGCTACATTGAGTAAGAGTGCAATGAGTATGCATCATGATCCCCAAAAACGGGATATGCAAGTACAAGAGTATAGATATAGCCTAATACCACATATAAATAAATGTATAAAATAAAGTATACATGCATTACATAAAGGCAAATTTCAAGTTTGAAATAAGACTCTAAAGTTTTAACTTCTAATTTTAAAATTCAAAAAAATAAATAGTAGTAGTTTCTCAACTACAATTTACTATTTATTACAATTACAAATATTACATATTAGTATTTAAAAATACATAAAAGTCTATAAAATAGATCTAAATTTGTAAAAACATATCATTCTCAAACTTTTAATCACTCCAATACAATATAAATATGGGTTAAAAAGATAGAAACTTACCAAATGTCAGTGTAGGATATGAATGAACAGTTGCAAAATCAATTTCTTTGATTTGGTTATTGTTGATGAAATATGCCCCCACAAAGAATCCTGGATTGATATTGGTTTTGTATTCTTCATAAAATAATTCCAAACCAACCTCCAGAATATGGTTTCCATCAATGGATTTCAGTTGGATAGTCATCTCCTTAATCCATCCCTGTTTGATCATCACAACCAAAGAACTACGATGTTTACTCATAATGCTCACACACAATCATGACCAAAATAATGAAGTACTAGAAAGAATAATTATAAATAGAACCCTAGCAAGCTATCAATATACAAGATCTGATCATTGTGTTGTTCAACAATAGAAACACGACCTTAAACACAACATCCTTGTTTGAATCTTTGGTTACATTTGTTTTCCATTTTCCAATTCTGATTCAAAGACAAAAGGTGGTAGCTGACCTGGATGGTCCTCCCAAAAGGATCACTTTGATAATGAGGCTCATTCTTGATATCCCATGCAAATATTGTAGGGTCATCCTTGTAGGCTATTCCAGTGATCCTGTTCACTCTAGTCAATACATTATGCAAGAAAATGCATTTCCCAATGCATATTTGAATAGCTTTTGTATGTATATGTAATGCATGCAAATTGATCTATGTATTTCTATATCACATCTATATACATAACAAAAGAAACTTAAGCATATAATGAATCATAAACAAACATTTATAGAGTTAGTTACTTTAACATGTTTCTTATAGTATCCTTTTACAGTGGGATTGGTGAAGAAATCATTAACATAGTTAAGATTTTGTCCTGCATTGTGAGCCCATTGAACATATTGAATATTTCCTCCAAAGTTCTCATAATTATTTTCCAGGCTAAGTATGAGTCTGATACCATACTTTTGGGATTCAGAGACCACAAAGTCCATAGCTTGAACCAAAACAACCCCAAAAATTAGAAGAAAAACAAACGCGTGTATAGGAAAACACATTTAGAAATGTGAGTATGTATTTTTGAAATGGGCCTTCTTGCCTACTCCTATACTCATACAGGTCTCCATATATTTATATGTACATATATATATGAGCATTTTTTTATAAATATACATATATATGAGACTAATTTCATATATATATATATATATATCAATATTTTTATATGTACTATTATATATGCCATATCCAGACATATCATATCCAAAAGAAATATAAAAAATGGAATACATATTCTCATCCATATCCTATTTGTGTTTTGGTAACTCCAGCTCAAATCCTACATAAGTGCCATATGGTAAACAAATAATATCTGACATAAACGGAAAAATAACACTAATTCTTAGATCAGGGACATGAGAATTAGATGTGTCATTAAAGGAAAAGAGAAAATTATAAAGAAAGCTTCCTATACTTTTCAAGAAAACCAAAGAAGGATAAAAAGGAAATCCAAATAACTTAAAACCGTAAAAACCAAACATGGAATATTCCATGTACATGTATCCAAAGTACTTGATGTTGAATTTTAATAGTTAGATGAGTTTTTAATTGAAGTAGTAAACTTTAATGCATGGACATATAAAATTAGATTCAAATAGTATTACTCTAATAAAATTTGAACTGTAATAAACAAACATAATTTTCATCTCTTTCAACTTAACGCTCCATTATTCATTGCATTAAAGTTAGTCCTTGAGAATCATAAAATTCCATGTACAATAACAACATGATAAAATAATGTACAACAAATATAAACAGTAAATAATCATAACCAATATTTGAATCAACCATATACTCATATATTTCAAATTTGATCTTGTCACTGAAGGGACAAGTCAATATAGATAAACAATTTACATACCTTGAGAGAGATCCCGAGAGGGTTAAAGAAGAATCACACTGATCCAGACTTCTTAGTCAATAAGCATAGTCATACCCAGTATAGTCATGCTTATAAAGGACACATAATCATGCTGGGTAAGGATGTAGTCACATAGTGCAGACACACACATGCATACTTTGCATAGTCATGCTTGAAAAAACACAGCCCATCCATAAAGTGAAACTCACTGTCATGCTAGGGAACACCCCATAGTCCACACAAGAAAACAAGCTAATGGTCATGCTTGGGAAGGACCCATAGTCTACCCTAGAAAACAAATCACCATTATGATAGAGAAGGATCCATAATCCACAAAGAAAACAAATCACGGTCACGCTGGGGAAGGATCCACAGTCCACTCAAGAAAAAAGATCACAGTCATGCCAGTGAAGGACCCACAGTCCACCAAGAAACAGATCATGGTCACACTGGTGAAGGACCCACATTCCACCCAAGAAAATAAATCACGGTCATGTTGGAGAAGGACCCATATTCCAACAAGAAAACATATCACGGTCACGTTGGGGAAGGACCCACAGTCCACTCAAGAAAACAAATCATGGTCATGTTGGTGAAGGACCCATAGTCCACCAAGAAATTTCCAAGAAACAAAACATGGTCATACTAGTAAAGGATCCATAGTCCACCAAGCAACAGACTCACGGTTACAATATGGAAGAACCCATAGTCCACCCAATAAATAGGCCACGATCACACTAGGGAAGGACCCACAATCCAACAGACTCACAGTCATGGTGGTGCAAAGTGACCACATGGAAGGTGTAACAAGAAAATCCCAGTCACGTGGGTGGTGCAGCAAGAGATCACATGGAGCAACAACAAATATCATGCAGAGGGAGAGAGCTCAGTCACGTTGGAGTAGCAGACCACGAACTGGATCCATCTCTCATGTTAAATTAAAAATTTAATTATAATCTAGATACTCCTTAAGATAGCGTATCAAAACATTAATAAACATAACCTATGGACCAAGGAAGATGAAGGATCATGAGTCAACCAAGGGGGGCACAACAAAACAAACCAAAAACCCACAAGGTCAAGGTGAACTATATCAGGTGGACAAGCAACTCCTTTATAGGACTAAAAAGACCAATAATATTTTCTCTCTGTCAAGGTACATTTTTTTATATACTTTTGTCATAATTGTATCAAATTCAATAGTGATAGAAAGTATAACCAAATAAACAACTTATACAAGGAAGAGAAATGAAATCCATAAAAAAGTAGTTAGCTTGGAAACTGCAATTGGAACTAAAATCCATAAATAGGCATCGATGTAACTACAACTTTTGGAAACTGCCAACCAAATTTTGATATTTAAACTTAGCATCGGATTAAGAAAAAGGACATAAACCATGACAAACCATCTCAAATAGACATAAACCATGAAAAATGATGACAAAATAGTACTAGAAACAAAATAGTATCATTTTAACTAGACAAGATAAGTTTAAAGCATAATTTTCATCTCTTTCAACTTTAACACTCCCTATGGTCCCTATGTTAAAGCTAAAAATCATACAAAAACAACAAATAACATCTGTAGTAAATCTAACTCATTGGTAGGCTTCTTCGGTCTCCCAACTGTACCACTCCTGAACACAATTGTATCATGTGAATCCTCATCTGTAGTAGTAGTGTGCTTCTTTGATTTCATGTGTTCATTTAGAGAACTGACAATATTACCACTTTCTAGCACCAAATAGGACCATCAATTGCATCGTGTACATTCAACTCTTACTTTTTTCGTGTCCTCATAGTTTGCAAGTGTTGCTTCCACCACCTTGAACAAATTAGGATTGTTCGTTTGGTTGATCTCATGTAGAAGTTTGATTTCTTGATCAATATCAATTTGATCTCCAGCCACTTTTTTCTTCTTTTCTCTGTTACATGAAGGGATTTCATTAATTCCCAACATTGAAATGTGACCTTGATGGGACCCTATTTTCATATGATTGTTTTTGAAGTTACAAACTATTCGTGCTTCCAAGGGTACTTCCCTCATTCCATAATGAATGCCAAAAATTTCACAACAGATATTTATATTAGGTTTTCCATTTTTTGAATATACCTTGAGTGTTAGCTTCTCCTTGAAAAACCTTCCATTAAACTATTCACTTTCTGTTCCCAAGATGCAAAAACATTAGGATCAAACTGCACAACTTGTTCCACTGACTCAGACACACGATCAACTCTTGGTTGTTTATGCATAGGTTCCTTAGGTTCCTCCACATTCCCTTCAATTTTTTCAAAGATTGGCATTCCTTCCATTACATGTGATTGCAATGATTCAACAACTAATGTTCCTACTTTCCTCTTAATTCCTACATTTGTTGTTGTAGGTTTCCTTTTTTCTCTTGCCTTGTATTTAAAGGAATTCCAATTGGGCAAATAAAGTAAAGAGGATATTTAATAATTTCATCATCCACAATTTCATGTTGGATGTCAGCATATGTACAAACTTTTCAACACTGGACTATTCCAAGGGCACAATGTTGAAATATTGTAACTTCGAAGAATATTCTATATGTATTTCTTTGTGGTCCCTAATGGTCCTACCAGGAGAACCACTTGTATTACTTTGTACCCCGATGCTAGTAATCATAAGAACTAATAAGAGTCATGGGGCAGTCCCCTCTAATTGTAAAGGTGGGTCATTAGCACCCCAGTGTGGTTACTTGAGCCTACATGTGTAACTCGAGCCTACATGATTAACTTGAGCCTACATGATTAACTTGAGCCTACATGACAGCTGAGTTAACTTAAGTGAATGGATGAATATAAATAGAGGTGTAGTGCTCCTCATTTGGTACACACACTCTCACTTGTATAGCGCATTAGTGGAGAAGAGAAGAGTAGCAGGAGAAGGAGGAGGACCAGGCTTTGATCTCCTTGCTGGTTTTATCTTTTACCTTTTTGGGGCATCTATATTGAGGAAGCTTTTGCTGGGTTTTTCCTAGGATAAATCTGTGTTGTTCTTCTGATGTTGTTTCTTTCAATGATCCTATTTATATGCTTTTGTTATGAAAATGAAATGAAATACTGATGTCTTATCTAAGCATATGAAAATTTAACATGGTATCAAAGCTAACATGAACAGGACAGCTTTCACAAGGAAAAATAGCCCTCTCTCTCTCCCCGGAAGAAATTAGGGCTTCTTGCAGAAGAAGAATTTTTGAGTGAGCCTGGCATAGGATTTCTCTCCTCATGAAAATCGAATTTTAGAGACCTGGATCAATATTTTTGGTTGGGTGAAACTCCGGGAAAGTCAAACCCTAGTTTGACCCTGAGCCAAAAAAACCCTAAATACTAAAACTACTAATTTTTGGTACATTCGCTATAGCCTGATATTGGTGAAGGTTCAGGATCTGAAAATTACAGAGGCCGAAGATAAAATCCTGATTTCCATTGTATCCAAAATTAAGCTTCATATTCGCTATATTATGGGTGATATGATCCCTCCAAGTTATGGTTCCAGCCTCTTCCAGAATTCATCCCTAAAAAGGACACCTGGAGAAAAATTGCTATAGCTTGGGTTACCTAGGTCCAAATGGAATTCCTGAAGATTTTATCGAAATATAACAGACTTTAATTTCTATGGTCTGAATATTATATTCAGAAGATGAACCAGTGACACGTGGCATGCCATACAACTTCGCTGTTTTGAACAGTCCTGTAATAGGTCACCCTGAGAAAATTATCATAAATCCCAATTAGTGAAACCAATTCTGATGAAAACTATGGTGTTGGATCAGGGACATGCGATTTTACCTCAGTGAGAAATTTCAGACATAAATCAGCTGTAATTTCGGATATATCATAGAAACAGTGACAAGCATTTATGCAGAAGAAATTGGAAAACTAGGGCTTCCTGTTCCGAGAGCTTCCCTCCACTGTTTTTAGAAAAGGAGTACATTGGATAGCTCCATTTGAAGATATATATATTTCTATACAATCATATCTGAAAGATTCCAAGTTTTTAAAATTAGGGTTTCTCTAACAAGCCCTAGATCAGCCAGCTCTGGAAGCAGGACAGACACCTCAAATCGGTAAGATCTAATCTTTTGCTATTTGCATTTGAGGTTCTCATTTCAAAGTGATATATCACATCAGCTTGATGATAATCTTGGTAAAGTTGACAACTTCCAAGCATGGAAGTATTTGATCTCTCTGAAGAAAATGAATTGGACACCTACATGAGTAGAGAGGTTCCAGTTCCATACGAAGATGAGGCTCAAAGCCTTACACAAGAAGAACTTGATCAAGGCCAAGAAGATCATTGTTGATTCAATCACAGAACTTATACCACAAGTGTCTTACCTAAAGACACTGAATATGTTTGATTCCTTGATCAAGCTATTTGAAGTTAAGAACTTAAATCAGAAGATGGCCTTGAGAAAACAGTTGAAGAATGTGAAGATCTAGAATGCAGAACAACTTGAAGCGGTGGAAAAAGAAGTATGCAAAAGTGGTGATATCCACCTTGAATGGCCTCCCAGGATCATGGGATTCATTCATGTGAAGAATGTATGCCAAAAGTAAGTGATTACTTTCAGCTCAAATAATAAGAAGAGAAGAAGAACATGGGAGCAATTGAAGATCAAGCTCTCACCATTCAAAGAAGATCCCTCAAGCGATGAGGAATATGAAAAACTCAATTCTTGAAGAACCTCTTATTCATCTTATCATTTGGATAAGAAATGATGATTTCATGAATGAAGAAGATGATAAAGCAGAATGATCAAGATGGAGTCTATCCATGAAACAAATAAAAGATAGGTATTCAATTGCCATTTCATGATATTGTTTTGTTATACATTTGATTGTATTCAGTTGATGTGTTATGCATGATAGATTATTTACATTAATACTACTAATATGCATGTGATGGGTAACTAGCTCATGACGCTATACAACTCTCCAGTGCTACTTATCAAACCACTTTGCTGACATATTGGATTAGTGCACAATCTCAATGATGTCATAGTAGAGATGGAAGGAATCTAGAAAGTTTCTGTGAGATATGGATGAATGTTGTATTGGCTAAATAGTTGCATGATGCATAAGAATTTGTCGTTATGCATATGTTTTATGAAATAGTTCTAACCATGCAACTGGTGCATTTGAATTGTAGGAAAGGTCCTATACAACCTCCTATAAGAAAATAAGGACGAGACTTGTTTCAAAGAACAAGTGATGACAATTCAATAAACATGAATCTGAAGCTCCCAGGGTCAGAGACACCATGACAGAAGAAAGAGCTTCAAAGAGCGGTAGATCCACCTCGAAGGATGAAGACCACCATGGGTACGAGAGATAACTCAAGATGAAGAAAATAATGCTATGAAAGAAGCTATGATCAAAGAATAATAGTTGATCATGGGGAATGATGTATATGATATGATTTCGAGACATAAAGGGAAGTACGTAGTATCCTCCATATGGATCTATAAGAACAAGTGTACAAAGAAAGGTTCATGATTTGCCTCAGAAAGAATAGACTATGACATGACATAATCTATTGACCAGTATATATCAAGCATAGAACCACCTGTACAGAATGAAGAAGGAAGATAATACTCCACTTCAGGGGGAGTGACTACAGAAGATATCTGAGTTCGACATGGTACGACATGATGGACAACTTCTTGATGGATCGAGACTTTACCAAGATTAAAGTGGGTTCCAACCTTCAAAGTTGAATGTAGAAGACTAGGATATGTTGATGATCTGACAAGACGAACTCATGGAAGATGTTATGATGAAAGAATACCAGAATGATGTATGGGATATAGTTCCCAAACCAGAAGGAAAGAGTATTGTATCCTCCAAATGGATATACAAAATAGAGCATGCAGCTGACGGAAGTATCAAGAAGTATAAAGCAAGATTTGTGGCCAGAGGTTTCTTTCAGAAAGAGGGAATTAATTATGAAGAGACACTTAATCCAGGAAGCAAGGTACACTTCCTTCAGAACTATCATGGTAGTTTCTTCCATGGTGAAGTAAAGACAAGCCTTCCTTAATGGTATGATTGAGAAAGAGTTTTACATCGAATAGTCATGAGGATTTGAAGTTGAAGCTAGATGGAATCATGCATGCAAGTTGAAGAAGGCCCTCTATGGTCTTAAACAAGCTCCCAGAGCTTGGTATGGAAGAATAGATAGTTTCTTGTCGAGCATGGGATTTACCAAGAGTAAAGCTGATCCTAACCTTTATCTCAAGGTTGTAGAATATGAACTTGTCATCCTGTTATTATATGTGGATGACTTATCCTTGACAGGAAATGAGAAACAGGTCATGGAAAGCAAGAAGAAACTAGCAGAAGAATTTGAGATGAAAGACCTTGGGTTAATGCATTATTTCCTAGGTTTGGAAATATGGCAAATTTCAGAAGAAATATTTCTCAACCACGGAAAGTATGCAGTAGAGATATTGAAGAGATTCAATATGTTGGAATGCAAAGTCATGGCCACACCCATGGACTCCAACCTGAAGCTGTTAGCTGATGACTCATCAGAGTTAGTGGATATGACTCATTATAGACAGATCATTGGGTCATTGATGTACTTAACAAATACAAGACCAGAGATTTGTTTTGCTATGAACACCTTAAATCAATATCTTGTTCAACCAAGACGGGTTCACCTAGTAACTGCAAAACATGTGATGAGATATCTGAAAGGGACTATAGACTTTGGTTTATATTATGATGGTAGCCATGAGTATATATTGTATGGCTACACAGATGCAGATTGGCTTGGAAGTATCTCAGACAGGAAAAGAACATTAGGTAGATGATTTTTTTTGGGGTCTGCTATGAGTTCATGGTTTAGCAGGAAACAGTCTAGTGTTTCTCGTAGCATGGTTGAAGCAGAATACATAGCAGATTGCTCTGCTAAGTTGTGAAGCCATATGGATTTGGAAGCTGATATCAGGTCTCTTTGAACTAAAGATGGATACTACATTGATTCTATGTGATAATGAGACGTTTGATAACAGAGAACCCTGTGTTTCGTTGTAACACATAGAAATACGATATTTCTACATTCAAGATAAAGATGCAGATGATGATGTTTCAGTATTTACATACTATAGATACAGATGATGGTGATTCAGTATTTCTATACTGAATATAGAGATGATGATGTTTCAGTATTCCCACACTGAAGATATAGATGATGATGATTTCATTATTTCCATACTGAAGATATAGATGATGTTTCAGTATTTACATACTGTAGATGCAGATGATGGTGACCTGATGATGCTTTCAGCACTCACATACTAGAGATACAGATGGTGATAGTTCAGTATTCACATACTGAAGATGTAGATGAAGATGGTTTAGATGATGATGCACTGACAAAGCCTCTATCTCAGGTAAAGTTCAAACACTTTCGAGACAAGCTTGGTATGGTTCAGAAAGACCTTCCTCGAAAGGGGGAGTAGTGATGTTGCAGTGGGATTATATCATCCCTGGACACTTGCCCTAAAGTGATCTGGAGACCTCAATCTTCGAGAATGAAGAGGGATTGTATCATCCTGGGACATATGTCTAGAAGTGATTCGGAGATCTCGGTCTTCGGGAATGAAGTGGAATTGTAACATCCTTGGGCACTTGCCCTAAAGTGATCCAGAGACCTCGGTCTTCGAGAATGAAGAGGGATTGTATCATCCTGGGACATATGTCCAGAAGTGATCCGGTGACTTCGGTCATGAAGAATGTGGTAGGATTGTATCATCCTTGAACTTTGGTTTAGAACAGATCCGATGTAACTTCGGTCATCGAGAATGTGGTAGGATTGTATCATCCTTGAACTTCGGTTCAGAACGAATCCGGTGTAACTTTGGTCATTGAGAATGTGGTAGGATTGTATTATCCTTGAACTTCGGTTCAGAATGGATTCGGTGTAACTTCGGTCATCGAGAATGTGGCAGGATTGTATCATCCTTGAACTTCAGTTCAGAACGGATCCGATGTAACTTCGGTCATCGAGAATGTGGCAGGATTGTATCATCCTTGAACTTCGGTTCAGAATGGATCTGGTATAACTTCGGTCATCAAGAATGTGGTAGGATTGTATCATCCTTGAACTTCGATTCAGAACGGATCTAGTGTAACTTCAGTCATCGAGAATGTGGTAGGATTGTATCATCCTTGAACTTTGGTTCATAATGGATTTGGTGTAACTTTGGTCATCGAGAATGTGGCAGGATTGTATCATCCTTGAAATTCGGTTCAGAATGGATCCAGTGTAACTTCGGTCATCGAGAATGTGGCAGGATTGTATCATCCTTGGACTTCGGTTCAGAATGGATCCGGTGTAACTTCAGTCATCGAGAATGTGGCAGGATTGTATCATCCTTGAACTTCGGTTCAGAATGGATCCGGTGTAACTTCGGTCATCGAGAATGTGGCAGGATTGTATCATCCTTGAACTTCGGTTCAGAATGGATCCGGTGTAACTTCGGTCATCGAGAATGTGGTAGGATTGTATCATCCTTGAACTTTGGTTCAGAATGGATCTGGTGTAACTTCAGTCATTGAGAATGTGGCAAGATTGTATCATCCTTGAACTTTGGTTCAGAACGGATCTGGTATAACTTTAGTCATCGAGAATGTGGCAGGATTGCATCATCCTTGAACCTTAGTTCAGAACGGATCCGGTGACCTCGGTTGTCGAGAATGTGATAGGATTGCATCATCCTTGGATTTTGAGTCCAAAAGAGATCCAAAGACTTCTTTGTCTTTGTACTGTGGGCTACTGCTGCTGCTGCTGATGTTTCCTGATCGAAATATCAGAGTGTGATGATGATGATGATGTTTCTGATCGAAAGATCAGAGTGTGATGATGATGATGATGTTTCTAATTGAAAGATCAGATGTTGCTGATGATGATGATGTTCTCTGATCGAAAGATCAGAAATTGCTGCTGCTGATGGTGTTCTCTGATTAAAAGATCAGAATATGATGATGATGCTGTTGCTGCTACTGATGATGTTCTCTAATCGAAAGATTAGAATATGATGATGATAATGTTTCTCTGATCGAAATATCAGAAGTTGCTAATGATGATGATGTTCTCTGATTGAAATATTAGAATATGATGATGATGCTATTGCTGACGATGATGATGTTCTCTGATGGAAAGATCAGAATATGATGATGATGATGTTTCTCTGATAGAAAGATCAGAAGTTGCTGATGATGATGTTCTCTGATCAAAAGATCAGAATATGATGACGATGATGTTTTCTGATCAGAAGATCGGAAGTTGCTTATGATTATGATGTTGCTGCTGATGATGATGTTTTCTGATCAAAAGATGAGAATGCGATGATGATGATGATGTTTCTGATCGAAAGATCAGAATGTGATGATTATGAGATCCTGATGATGATGATGCCATATTATCAAAGTATGATGATGATGACGTACTGATCAAAAGATCAGAATATGATGATGAGTTGATGTTAGAGTATGATGATGTTTTTGATCGAAAGATCAAAGGTTGATGATAATGATGATTCTGATTGAAAGATCAGAGTATGATGATGATGATATTTTGATGCTGATATTTTGATGATGATGATGTTGATGTTTTGATGATGATGTTTCTGATCGAAAGATTAGAGTATGATGATGATGTTGTTGCTGATCGAAAGGCCAAAGTGCTGAAGAAGATGTTGCTGATCGAAAGGTCAAAGTGTTGAAGATGATGTTACTGATCGAAAGGTCAAAGTGCTGAAGATGTTGCTGATCGAAAGGTCAAAGTTCTGAAGATGTTGCTACTGATTGAAGAGTCAAGATGCTGAAGATGTTGCTGATCGAAGTGGTCAAAGTACTGATGATGCTGAAGACTAAAGATTGAAGATGAAGACTACATGATGTTGAAAAGCTTCCAATGATTTATAGATGTATCACCCTGATGATGTTGTTGATGTCCTCTATCTCTCTCCTATTATTGTTGTTGTTGATGTTGTTATAGAATACCCTTCTCGTTAAGGGGGAGTGTTGAAATATTGTAACTTTGAAGAATATTCTATATGCATTTCTTTGTGGTCCCTGATGGTCATACCCGGAGAACCACTTGTATTACTTTGTACCCCGATGCTCCTAATTGGAAGAACTAATAAGAGTCATGAGGCAGTCCCCTCTAATTGTAAAGGTGGGTCATTAGCACCCCAGTGTGGTTACTTGAGCCTACATGTGTAACTAGAGCCTACATGATTAACTCGAGCCTACATGACAGATGAGTTAACTTAAGTGAACGGATGAATATAAATAGAGGTGTAGTGCTCCTCATTTGGTACACACACTCTCACTTGTATAGCACATTAGTGGAGAAGAGAAGAGTAGCAGGAGAAGGAGGAGGATCAGGATTTGATCTCCTTGCTGGTTTTATCTTTTACCTTTTTGGGGCATCTATATTGAGGAATCTTTTGCTGGGTTTTTCCCAGGATAAATCTGTGTTGTTCTTATGATGCTATTTCTTTCAGTGATCCTATTTATATGCTTTTGTTATGAAAATGAAATGAAATATTGATGTCTTAGCTAAGCATATGAAAATTTAACACACAATTCTCTTCCCCAATAAAAATTGCGAAGTCCACAACATCACTTGGATCCATCTGCATTTCCATCCATGTGTACCTTTTAGTTGGTTATGAAATGAATAAAATTATAACAATGTTTTCACAAGTTTGGATATAATATGGCTACGAAATGAGGTGATTGTATCAATAAATAAATGAAAAAAAATTCAAATTTACACATGCATATTAGTTCATTAATAAAACAAAGAGCTAGGAAGAAAGGTCTGTACTTTCAATTCAAATCTCTAAGAAGGATGAATAAATATTACTATCGGGATGAAACACCTTGAAACAAAATGTATTTTCTGTGGCTTATTCAAATAGCCCTCCCCAAACTGAAGAGTCAAATTCAACGTACTTGTAAAATATCAAAAGGTGATCAAAACAAGAGATGAAAAAACATAAAAACTCTATTAATGGCATAAAATATTTCCCTAGATATAAATATATATGTTTGCTTGCGATTTCAAAGGAAAATATAGATGTGCAAGAAGTTGTCGTGGAGGTTTCTATAAAGGATAATGATGTGATGATTTGGTACCACCTAAGTGGGTATCCCATCACACATACATTAGAGATGTTGATGAAGGATATGTTAGTTGAATATTTCAATATTTTTCATTTGGTATTTGTAAAAGATGCATTTTTAGGAAGCATCATCTAATTCCTTTCACAAAAAGGTGGTGTGTAGATAGACCAAGAATGATTGGATCTTGTCAATAGTGATTGGATGAAAATATTAAATCTCAACAACAAATCATTGGTAAGTAATGTTGTGACAATAACTATAATATATGTTGGAATATACATAGTGAAATTTGAAATGAGTCACATACAATGTGTATATCTCAACAAATATCAAATTTAATGCTACATTGCTTGACTGATAAGAAACATAGGTGTCTTCCTCTAGCCAAGCATCTAAGAAGAGCCTAACCAGCTGAACTAGTGCAATAAGGTTAGCTATCCAATCAAGAAATCCAAGGATTGAGGGAAATCCTCCCTTGAGGATTCATCTTACCAACTAACCGAGAGATTAAGGGGTGTTGATCACTTGAGGTTGTTATTTTCTAGAATCTAGGGGCATCTACATTATTTACTTATTTGTTGTCTCGGTTAGTTATCTAAGGTAAAAATTCCAATCCTTGAGCTATGTTCATGTGCATATTATATTTTTTTCCAACTTTGACTAGTGCACATCCTTAGACTATGGTTTTGGACTTAAGAGATATGCACACATATAAGAAGGAAGCCAATGGAATCATTAATAAAGTTGAAGAAGATGTTGTAATCTACTCTCAGTTATGGGTTCTCATGTCTTATCTCTTGTTTGGATCAACTATAACTTTTTGCTTTGTTTCTATCTTTGATTTGTTTTGTAGGAGGGTTGTTTCTTATCATTATGTATCATAGAAGTAATATATTGGCCTCCTTTTCACTCAAATGTTAGGGTTATTTGGAGTCCACCCTACACACACCATTATCTTATTTAGTGTAGATGTATTAGGTTTTTTAGGTTCTTTGAGGTCCATCCTCCACACCATCTCCCCTTTTTAGCTATTTTTCCTATCCATTGACTCCACCAAATGAACTATTGTACAACACACCTCTTCTGTTGGCTCAAAACTTACCTAGATTTTCTACTTGAGGTTTTCTAGAGGCTTCCATCCCACATCAAGAATTCCTATTATGCCATATAATATATGTGTAATATTTAATTGGGTTCTCTATACATTGTCCTCCATCCTAGTTCTTATCTCTTATGTTGTGTCACATTTACTAGGATTGTATCACACTTCTCATCTCTCAGTGATCCCTTCATGCACACAACCCTAACTAGATAAATCACCTTGGGTTTCACCTACAAATATTTCACAACATATCTTTATCTCTTAATCTTTTTTCACAACACTCAATCCTATAAGGATGCAAATCCCAATTTGAAAAGTGTGGACTAAGAATTGGCTAGTGATCTCACTAAATCCATTAAACTACAAACTAGGGTTTCCACCTCTACATTTCATCTAGACACCAAAATATCATTACCGAAGTATAGTAGCTAGATGCATGAACATGTTTTGGACTCTTGATATGTAGTCACACTACCTACTTCCAACCACCTTCCAAAAATGCCTAGAGAAAACTAAAGAGTATAACCTTTTTCCTAAAGTCACACATTTAGAGGGACTTTGTCGTGCTTGGTGATAATCTCACCAAGATGACCTTGAGGTATATGGGATTTAAATGAACACCAAGATACCAACACCAATACTACTATCATAACTACATTTAATGCCTTGTTCCATGACTTGAGAAGGATTTTTTTATCATCCATGCTATTTATCTAACTTCATGTGCAAGTGGTTGTAGTTGTTTCAAGCACTAGGAAAATTTATCCAATAGTTTCTTGAAGTAATAAAAAAGCTCCACCTCCAAATTTACATAAGAGATTTGGAATAAGCACTTGTTCTTAAGTTGAATTCTAGTTTGTTCACTATTTTTCATATTTAAATGTTTATGTTTGAGAGTTCCAACCTAGACAAAGCCTTTCTTTGTGCCCTAGTCATCAAATGAAAATTGACAAGAAACCTATATTTACACCATTCCATAACCCTAACCCTTAAGATTACCAACCAAGACAAAGACTTTCTTTGTTCCCTAGTCATCAAACTAAAATTGACAAGAAACCTATATTTACACCATTCCATAACCCTAACCCTAATACTAGCTCTATCCCTAACTTTTTTAATTCCAAAAACCCTCATCCTTTCTCATCGTGAAAATCCCCTAACCCGATCCCTCACCTTAGTTTGTCCCATCTTCCATGATGTGCTAATATCACAAGACCTAAACACATGATGTTGTTGAAAGTCAATTCTTACAACAATAAGTCCAAATCCAAAACATTATTTTATGATGAGAAAAATATTCATTTTGTCACAACCCCTTCCTCCCTTGAACTTTATTCTCCTCTTGAAGTTATTAGTAATAGAGCTAGCCTTAGTTGTTCTCAAATAAATAGAGTTCCATATTTTCCTTTCTCCCAAGAACAAAGATCCATGAGTTCCAATATCCAAATCTAACTTCAACAACCACAAATACAACCCTGACCTTAAAGAGAAGCTACAAAAAATATAAATCAATAATTATGCATATATTCCTAAAGGCCTTAAATACATAGATATTCTAAAACCCTCCATAAACTTAACTCTTCTAGGAATCTACAATTGTTGACCATTTCAAGAAATATGATAAGTACCCATGAAAAGAAAATCAAAGTTCCATACACAAATATTTTCCATGAATTAACTTGCGGTGGTAAGCACTTACTGGTTGAAAAAATTCACCAAAATGTCCTCCAATTTGATAGCAGAAACAAGCAATATCTCTAATAATTTGGATGGCATCATTATTAATCAAATACTCAATAAATAACAAATATAACACTGTCGACTTAGATTCTATTGAGCCTTGCACAAAATTTCACCTCAAATGTATTCATGATTCTAGAATATATCCACATAGAAGACTCATTAATCCAAGAGTGAAATGCAATGTGGAAAAAATAGAAATGGAATACTCATCAATCCTAAGATGAATTATAGTGTGCAATACTTCTGAATAGTTTTAGGATGAATCTCCATATGAATTGTAAAGGATAGTGTTGGACAGGTTAGATTGATTAGGGTTAAAAAAGTATTTGGCTAGTAAATGAAATATTTATAGTTGAAGTATATTTTATCAGATAAACTTTAAAAATTATTACAAATATAAAAATTTCATCAATTGAATATTTTAACACCTAGGATTTCACCCAATGACAATATTTTTCCCTTAAAATTTTCACTGATCAAGAATACATTACTTGCTAATTTGTTGGTTGATAACTTGAACAGACGTCTGATTCACATTTAAACCAGTTCACTCTTGAAATATTGCAAAAAAGTAAAATCCAACTTTTCCTCTTTTAGTGGAACATTGCATCTGTTTCTAAATTTTCAACACCAAAAAGTTGCTGATGAGGTTCTAACATGGAAGAGCATTCTTAAAGATACATCCACCTGATTCAACTGCTAAGTATGAAGATAAAGAAACTGAAACAAAATCAGCCAACGTGGATCACATCTGAAGAAATCCAACAAAAATATTAATTGGTGAAGAGATTGACTAACTGTAACTGAAGTTTCCTAGGTAAATATTGAATTTGTAGGTTGGTCAAATTTTGCATATACCATAACCAGTGAAGAAGGTGCATGTTGGTCCCCCATGTTTTAATCACATGAGCTAGGATGAGATTCTCGATGAGATAAAGTAAGAGACAAGGGAAAAGTAAAATGGTTTAAGGAAACAAATGCAACATGGAAAGAGAGAATGTTAAGTATACTCAAAGAAACAGTAATGAAATTCTTATGAGTATAATCCATAAATTGAGGCAAACACACTACTTGTTCAATATATAACCTTAAATAGTGAGATAAGAAGTGAAAGTTTCCAATTTATGCTTCAAATAATTATATTTGATTGAGGCATTCAGAGCCTTGTACTACTTAAGGATATTTTCTTTCTCAAGACTTGAAGTTAACCTACTGTGAGTTAAAGTATCTTCTAGAGAGAAAGATAACAAATAAAAGTTTCATTTCACCTCCAAATTATGATTGAAAGAGGTATCTTTGACAGAGGCATTAAGAACCTTGTACTGCTCAAGGAGATATTCTTTCTCATGACCTGAAGTTAACCTAATTTGAGTTGAAGCACCTCCCAGAAGGCACATGTTCTTTCTGATTGTAAGTTGTGCTTTCTTATCAATATAAATATGCATCATTGAGAACTAAATATATAAAGTGAAATTTCATTTTTCATGGTTTGATCTGACTATTAATGTGATAAGGAGGTTGAATATCCAAGAGAATGTGATTGTAGGCATCACATATTAAAGCAACTTCCAAGCTGCATACAAACAATTCACAATGCATACATAATTAGTTCTAAAATGTGTCAATGTACATACAAAAGTAGTGATAAATTCCTTTAGGTATTTTCATAGGTATATTTCTCATATAATTCCTTCTAATAAAAAAAAATAAAGAACATGTAGTCTAGGAAATGATGGGAATTAGATCTGTTATGCAAGAAATTATAGGATATATGGGTTTTTAAATGGCACATGCAAATGGGTCCAAATCAAATATATGGTATTGGAGGAGAACGATACTTTTCAAAATCCTTGTTCTTCAAGTTTAAATCAAACCTAGGCTATAGAAAAAACAATAATGAAAAATAACTTAACCCCATTTAAAACTAGATGAGAAACCCCCTACCTTTTCCACACACCTAAATGTCTTTCACTATACATTGTGAATCCCAACGAATCAAATCCTACCTCTCAACATGGGATGACTACAAGCCATAATGAATGATTCTCACTAGAGATGTCTACTATCAATCAATAAAGACTAGGGTAGTGAGGAAAGAAGCCAACAAATAATTCAACTATTTTCAAGTTTTTGGTATTTTTTCCTTGGGTGACTATATTTGGATTGATAGGAGAAAGTACAAGATGCATCCCTTATTGTGCATCCTCTCCCACAATGGGCAAGTATGCATAAGAAGGATCAACTAAAATGTTTAGTTGGTGGATTTAAGGACACTTATTATATTGATTATTGATAAAAATGCAGCCTCTCTACAGATTTTTAGTGACTCCTTGTTGGTGGAAAATTGGATGAATGGTGAATAAAATATAAATGTAGATTCACGCCAACACTTATCTTCTCATCTAAAAGATATTGCAAGTCATTTCTCAAAGATATCCTTTTGACTTATTTTCAGGGTATAATTCACCCAAAACATTATATGCTCAACCAACGATTTCAAATCAATAGGTTAAGTGATCCGATTCCTCAACATCTTCCAATAGAAATTGGAAGTTGCACTCCCAAGGTAAAACCTTGAAGAATCTTCCAACCTATCACATTTTAATTCCCAAAGTAATAATCCCTACAAATATGAAACAACCTCGAAGAACAATCAACAATCAAATCAAGTAGGGAAACCTTTCTAGGGTTCAAATGATTCTTCCAAATCACAATAGTATTTCACACCAAACCTATAATAGGTCAAGTACATATCCTAGGTATGAAAAAAATGAAACACCTAACTCCTCTTTAGCAAGAGAGAAATATGAGTCAAATAAGCTTTAATACCATGTGGAAATTTTGAGAGTTGTTTCTTAATGGAAATTGAGAAAATTCACCTCAAAATTGAGGTTCCTTGAATCTATTTGGGTGAGCTTTCAGCCTCAGGAATGAATCTAAAATATGAAGTGCAGCAATATATATTTCACTTCCGTCCAACAAAATACACAAAACAACTTAAGAAAATAAACACTGAACAACTGTACCTCAAGAAAAATATGTTTCCAACCCTTAGGGTACAAATCCCAACATATAATAGATCTGAAAACTACTTAATTACAACATATTTATTATAGTAATAACTCCGCCACTCAAATTTTATATGTTTTTCAAATGATCTGACAAAACCAACTAGTTGTTCATGAAAAATACACATACCAAACATCCCTAATAAGCTGAAAATCAGTTTTGTGAGTACACAAAGTTTGAACAAAAAATAATTCTTCCTAAATACATTAAAATGAAGTTACAAGTACATACCAACAACTTATACCAAGTTGGTAAAAGCTACTCCTTCAATCTTATCAAAAGCTAGGACTCTCCAATTCTCTCCAAACCCTATCTAGGCCATCCACCATTGATGGAAAACCCTAACCAGCAATACAAATTCCAAGCAAGACATCCCACCAAGATATCTAGCAGATTATCCACACCAAAGGCTCCATGATAAGCTAGAATAAACATAAACAACTAGAAGACCTAGGTCCTTCCCACACAAGGGATGAAACTCTATCAATTCATTTCTTCTCTAGGAATTGCCTCTCACAAACATTAGAACCTTCCTCCCTTGTTTCCTTACTTCTATACTTATTGTTTTAATACTTCTATACTTGGATAATGAACAAGATGGCCTTGTTGAGTTACATGTAGCCACACAACCTAAAAAAGACTTTTACCATCAATTAGGTCTAGCCCAAGTGGTTCTAGGATGGAGTGTTATCATCCCCACTTAGGTTCTTTCTAAGAAATAGGGATAATAAAAAAACAATTGTGTGTATGAGGAGAATGGACAAGATGACCTTGTTGAGTTACATGCAATCAGAAAACCTAGAAGATCCTCTAACTGTCAATTAATTCTATCCCAAGTAGTTATGGGATGGAGTGTTATCCTCCCCACTTAGGTTCTATTCCCATAAGTGACATGTTGATCCCATAATAATTTTATTGTTGTAACGGATTTGAGAACTGTTGTTGGCTTCACCTTGTGCCTTGAAGAATCTAGGGTTTACCTTGGGTACCATCCTCAAAATGAGAGGAGTACCCAATGGTTTTCCCTAAGATATTTAATTGAAAAAAAAGAACCTATAAATGAGGATCTTGAAGATGAATCTTGTGCAGAATTAAGGTCATTTAGAAATTTATATTTGATGCACCATGACAACTTGATTTTCAAGATGGCATCCCTAGTTACGACCTCATACCCACAAAATTTTCCAACTTAGGATCTATACCCATTTCTAATAGAATAACAAAAAAACCTTATAGATCAATCCCTAGCTGTAAACACATCTATTATCTAAATCAAAACTTACTTTATTGTCAGTGTACAAGTGCACATTGAGTACAACTGCACTAATATCCCTTGAACTCTTTGGAGGGTCAAAATAATTCACTAATTGCACCCTATGTTGCAATTCACTATGTATTATATCATGTCAATAATTTGAAATTTTACATACATACCTAACATTTTGATGAGCAGTCCTTCTAACATGTTGGAGTTCCTGGCCTAATAAAACTTAAAAAATATATGAATTTTATGAACAAAGAGCATTTTTCAATCTCAAAATTAATTACAATTAACTTCAGGATATAAAAGATTGAAGAATATGGACCTAGGTATTTACTATCTAATAAGGATAAGTTGTAAGTTTTCATAAAAACAGGATGGATGAAAACCAATAAGAAATTTTTTTTTTTAAAACTGATTTAAATGATAACAACAAAGCAATTAATCAATGAATTGGAAATTAGAAAGCATAATGTAGTAGCAAAATGTTAAATGCTCTATTTACTAAAAGGAAAGAGAGAGAAGATAATATACTTCAGCCTAAATATAGTGCACTTCCTTGACATGAAAATATCCTTATTCACTTTCTCTTTGCTCTCAAGAACACTGCATATTTATTTATCCCATGTATCATTCAGATTCAGGTGCTTACAAAATAGTGACATATCAATTTCACCATTAGGTATTTAGGGTTTGAGTGGAACAAACCCAAAAGTAAAGACCTGGAATCCACGTAGAACATCAGTTGGAGTCTTTTTAGTTCCACCAAAGTATGGCACATATTGTCAATGATGTGGAATCAAACCAAACATTTGAAAAATAAAAGCATTTAGGTAGACAAAATCCAAAAGTTGTTAGCGTAACTAAAAATTAGCTGAAAAAACTAATGAATGGATAGAACGTTCAAGTGAATATTTATTGCACAACCAACATATATCACACATAACACATATAAGACATCACTACATAGTAAAGTCATAATGCACATCAAGAATGTATTCATTGCATTGTAGGTTCACAGAAATTATTAAATTCATTGAAGGGTATTCACTGAAATTATTTATCAAAGTCATTGTAGGTTCACTAAAATTATTTAATTCTCCACCGAAACCTAGGATATGTTAATTAATGACATTGAAAAGAAACAAGTTCAACTAACCAAAAAATCTCTGACCTTGCAACTGAAGCACTTATTACCATGCACGTATAAGACCCAAACAACTCCCCCACTCACATTGCTTCTCCACACCTTGCTTGTGCTGCTTCTCCTTGGCCTTTAACTTGGTAAATTAGGGCCCATTTCCCAAGCACCAACATCAGTCACAAAGGTAAAGATATCACCAGCTTAAAGACCCATAACCACCAACAGTATAGATGAAGTAATATTTGGTTTAAGTTTATCTCGTCAAATAACCAAAACCCATAGAAAACATAGGAGCAGAAAACTTATCCACACCTTGCTCCTGCTACTTCTCTGCTTCTCCACACCCACTCTACACCCCACTCGAGATGCTATGGGTAGTCTTGACCACATCTTGGAAAATTCTAGCACTGTCTCAGCAACCAAACCTTGCCAAAACCTAACCAAACCATCGACCATGCCTCGACATAGTCTAGCACAGTATCGGCAACCAAACCTTGCCAACCCCAACTAAACACTCGATGATGTCTCAGCATAGTTCAAAAGAGTCTTGGAAACCAAACCCTGAAAAACCTCAACCAAACCCTTGACCACATCTCGACATAGTCCAACACAGTATCAGCAACCAAACCCTGCAAAACCCCAACGAAACCCCAATGCATGATGCTCCCCCACTCGCACTGTGCTCGCATTGCTTCTCCACACCTTGCTCATGCTGCTTCTCCACACCCTACTCATGCTGCTTCTCCACCCCTTTTTATTATAAAAACCCCAACATATTATATATTTTTTTAACCCATAAAAAAACCCCTAGACCCTTAATATGACCCCAATATAATGTTTTGTTTTGAATTAAAAAACACCCAATATGAACAAACATGATATCGTATCCCCTATCAGTGAAGCCCCTATGGATAATCACACCATTTCCCTGTAGGATATTGTTTTCTATGATCCTTCTTGTCCTTCTAAAATTTCTTCTTATGATAATCAGGCTTTGGCAGGGTTGGTTGATGAGGGTGATATGACTTGTCAGATTCTGTTGACTACTTCTTGTCCAATTTTTGACTGTCGGCTTGTTCATGAAATGTGTTTTTCCTTTTTGTTTATATTCAATCTTGTTGGTGTAATGAAATGAATCCACAGACATACTCACAGTAAAAAACACCATCTCTTGCTGAATGTATGAGGATAACCCACTAACGTACTTCAGGACAAGCAATTTGTCTTGTTCTTGGATTCCAAGTCTATCCATGAGTTAATAGAATTCATCTGTGTAGCTCTGCATGGACTGATATTTCCATTGCCTTAGCTGCTGCCACTTCTTATACTATTTTTCAATTTACTTGGGCGGGTAGAAATCCATTTGGATGTACTCAACAAATTTTACCAATTTGTCTATGGGGTCACCTTCTTTTTCCACCTTTGTCGATAAATTTTCCCACCAGCAATATATGGAGGTTGACATCTTTAAGGATGCAATGGTGAATTTTTTCTCCCGAGAGTTGATTCACGAAGTAGTAAGATTCCAATTATTGAAACCAATTGTCGACGTATTCCACATCAATCTTTTCTTAAGATTCGATATGTCCATATTTATTTTCACTTTTAAGGGGATGATTTTATTCGAGTGGGGTCTCATCGAGGATTCTCCAGATGTCGAAGCAAATCACATGAGAATCTCGCTGAGCTGGGAAAACATTTCAGTTCACTGGTGAACCAGTTCTTTTTCTATGAGTTGCTCTGCCACCTTAGTTGCATGCATATTGTTTGCTTCTTCGACCATTTTTTCTTAAGTCAAATATAGTGTCTGCTTGTGTTGTTGAGTTTGTGAGCATGTTTGAACGTGCATAAGTTAAATAACTTAGATGGAAGTGCTTATGTAAATTATGCTCTGAACAAGCACCGATACCAATGATCCAGGTCGTGCCTAGATGCATGCTGGGGACAACAGTTCGATTGAAGGAGTCGAGCACTGTTATGGCAGAAGCATACAAAGAATAGGTAAATCAAGAAATACACTATATAGATAGAAAGAATGCACACAGACAATATGGAATAATTCAAACCAATTTCTATTAATAATTATTCTCCATGAAGGTTGATTGATGTATAGTACAATAGTGTACATGTTTATATAGAATGTTGAGATGTTGGGTTACTACCAATGACATTTAGTTACAAAAGAAGTTATAATCATTCATAAGTTCAATTGTCGCAGACGACCAGAATATAGAGAGACACTTTGTCGATGTTCAATAGCCACCAATGTCGACAATGCAAGCTGATATGTTGTATTTTGAGTGCGAAATCTATCGAAATCGACTATGTCAAGGTTTGGACTTGTTGAAGCCGATATTGAACCCGTAGAAGTTGAAGTTCTATACTTTGTCGAAGTCCGGCAACATACCAAATGCTGAGTGGATCACTATATTTTCTTCTAAGTAGTACAATTAGGAATCCATGTCTTCTTCTATACAAACAAAAACACAATTACACATATCAACAATAACAACTTCATAGTTGATTGAAACATGAAAAAAACCAACATTTCTTAATTCTTTGATTAATCAAGTTGCACAAGCAAATTGTGAATTATCTTTGTCGATGTTAATGGACATACCAATATCCTATTTCTTGATACATAAGTCCAATATATTCTCAACATCCTTTGGTAATTTGGTATCATTATCTTCTTCTTCATTATTTCTCTTCTTTCTATGAGATTTTCTTGCTTATCCAAGCATAAAATACTACACAATTGTTTGAAATTATTTGGAGCAATATTGTGTTTTTCAATAAATTTATTATCATTGATTCCCTTGGAATGAATAATATCAGAATCATCAACTTTAAAATATTCATAAACCTAATTCCTGGTTGACGTAGTCTTATCCCTTATCTACTTGCAATAATGAAGAAAAGTCTTTGCGCCAACATTTTTTCTCAACCAAGATGATCCTTTGATTATATTTTCTTCCACAATCAATTATTATTTTTCTAGATCATGCAATGGTTGAAAAAAATTAGATCCATGATGCTTTATTTTATTATGTATGAAATCATCTTGTTTTATTCTCTTGGGAGACCATGGAATCAGAATCACTTTTGTAAAGTTCGTATTAAAAAAACCATTTGTTCCATAATCTATTAGTTGTCAAAACACTGAGTCATCTTGTCTTTAACATTGTCCTTGGTTGAAACATCAAATATATCCATACATTCATTCTGGAAATCCTACAAAGATATTATTAGTAAGAAGATATTAGTAATAACAGAACATAGTTAACAATTTGTGGGCATTGTCTGTTAAGAAGAAAAACTTTATGCCTTCCACTCTTTGGTGGAAACGTTTCCCTTTCTAGTGCGGGATGGCCTATTGTTGTATATCCATTTCTCCCTTTCTTTCATGACTTGATCAATGAAGGGAGTGCCAACAAATTCCTTGTTTGAAAAATTGTGTTATGTGCATAATTTGGCAATAATGTTTTGAGGAAATTTTTTGTGTAAAAGATGAGTTGTATGATGAAGATAACTTAAATGGAATGGTTTATATTTATCATTTTCAATTATTCTTTTCTGCTTCAAAATAGTATATTGTCCATCCAATATATTGAAGTTCAGTGTTGACTATTCAATTTTTTCTTCAATTCTATGAACATAGGGCTACCTATTTAAATTATTGAAAGGAAGTAGAATAAAATCTGTCATTGTTGTTGTAAAAGTTGTTTCAAGGGATATAACCATCCTTTCCATGAACTCATCATCAACATTTCAAAATTGCATATGCGAAGGCACTACACCACATCTTGTTATATTAATAGAAATTTTTTTATCATTGAATAAAAGGTATTTGATTTGTTCTTGTTTTCTGTCTTTTGAGATATCAAAGTTCTTAGTGGATTTTTGGAGCATTTATTTCGAAGGACTTGATTTGAGTACCTTGAAATAACATTTGCTGACATATTTCTCAAGATAGATAAGAAAAGTGCTTTGAAGGTAGAGAAGTGTTTTTTCATGATCAAGTTTTGTCATGTTATTTGTAATACTCATGTAATGCAATACAGAAGAGTTATCCCTTTCTAACATTATTTTCTTCAATACTTAGACAAAGATGTTATGGTATTTATCCTATACCGAAATTACAATGATCATATTATGGCAAAACCCATTCTTGCTTCGCACATGAAACTAGATCTGCATCTGGACGACTTTTTATTAGATCTAGAGAAAACACTACAAGAAATAAAGGGCCATTCATGATGGTCATTCTTGTGATGGGTCTTAAAGGGTCATCACCAATGCCACGTATGATGATGGACCTCAAAAAAATAGTCATTGTAATTTTCTTTAGAGTCATTCCTTTAAATCTCATCAACAAATCCCTTTTCAATGAATTTTTTTGTGAAGGTTATTAAAGGCTCGTTGTCAATTGTCTCTTTGGTGACACCTCTAGTGATGGTACTTTAGTGGCCCTCACAAATATCTTGGTGAGTTTCATGCTTTTTATGAGACTTAAAGGGCCATCACCAATGTCACATATAATGACGGACCATAAAAAATAATCATTGTAATTTTTTTAGAGACATTCCTTTAAGGTTTGTCATCAAGTCCTTTTTCAATGACACTTTTGGTGAGGGTTGTTAAAGGCCTGTTGCCCAATCTCTCTTTGGTGACACTTATGGTGATGCTCCTAAAATGGCCCTTAATAATACTATTTCTAGTATCTTTTGGCAATTGTAAAAAATGTTTGTTACCATTGATCATTCTAATGACTTTTGTATGATGCTATGTGAACATTTCTATAGTTTTTGATAAAAGATAATGGTTTACAACCATTAATAGACCTAAAAATTGTTCCCTTATACTACTTTTACAAAAAAGACTTATTGTTCTATATTAGGTTATATATGGTGGCTCAAGGCCCTACACATTGTTCACGAGACTTGAAATGAATTACTATAACCTAATTCTCTATTTTTTGGCTATGTACCATGGTTAGGGAATTATCTTGCATTTTTATTTTGCACTAAACCTTAAAAGGGTTCCATTTATGTATAACAGGAAAAATATTCCTTCTTAGCGGATATGTAGTTTATAGGGCCTTACACATGGTGCATGAACCCTAAAAGAACAAAAATAGGGTATAATGACTATTTTTTGGTCCCAAACCATGGTTTACATCTCAATTGCAATCCCTAAATACACATTAATCCTTATACTTGTGCTTCTTTATATTTCTCAAATTTTTCCTTATACATTTCCACAATAGTGGTATCATGTCATTAAATGACTTTGGTGAAGTTCTTGTTTACTTGAGCTTGATTGGGACTCAACCAAGATTCGAGTGCAAACTCTTCTCCTTCAATGCATAATCATATGAAAACAAGTAATCCCTAATTAGCAAGATGGGTTACAGAACAATTTGTGAATAACATCAAAACTAGTGGCAAATAAAAATCCATGCATTACATTTTTTTACAATTGGTGAGAGACTTCAAAGTGATAAATTATATTTTTAAACCTAAATGAGATTATGAAAGGGTAATTGACTAGGGTGAGCCGACCATATCTTGAGTAAGCACATAGAAGCGCTTACATATCCACCTCTAATATATCTAGGGAATTTAACCAATCCTTTTGTGAAGTTTCACGCTATATTTGATCTAGCAATTAGTTAGTTGGAGCAAAGATCCAAGATTGAGTAGAAAGTATCGATGATTCCCACAAAAATGTGAAATAGTTGTGGTAGCTCCTAGATTAACCCTTTAGAATAAACAAAAGAAGGGTATACTTGGTTTAGAATATGCAGGAGGAAGTACAAGACTTGATGATGCTCATCATGAACCCCTTGTATGGGATACTAGTTACTCAATGTATAATATGGATACGTTGGATCCTAATCATGTATGAGGCGTTTAAGTGTGGAATTCTATTCAATTGGGTAGACATCATATCCAACAACCTCACTTAGTAATTTCATGAAGGAAAAATTCCCTCAGATAGTAGCACACCCAAACCTTATATGACATCTTTCCTTATAGATTTTGTGTGTGGTTTTTTCCATTTCTTAGGTCTAGGTCCACATGAAAGCATAAATTTGCATTAGTACACACATACTTTCAAAACTTATGGAAAACCATATATATATGTGAGATTATATTGCCATATGTGATTTTGTGTTTCCCTCCTTGTATAAGAGGACCGATGGTGATAAGTGACTGCATTTATTACCAGAATCCATTAAGGTTTTAAAACAAATTAGTGACTGGTATATATTGGAACAAAATTCCTTTATAAGGGTATATGGGGAGTACATTGCTCCTCACATTTTTCTTAAGCATGTTCCTATTTGTCTAGTAATTCAAGCAGTAACATTTCTTATTATATTACATGAGCTGACAACGCCATTAAAGAAGAGAAATAAATAATTCTGTCCCAATTTGTTTATAAAAATTGGAGGCTATCATATATTTGACTTATCCCATGGGAAGAAGTTAGCTCTGGATTGAAAGAAAAACATTTTTCTATCAAATCCAATCAAGTTCCATGTCCCTCATCAAGTGGTTGATAATTTCTTCATGTCTTAAGGTTTGGTATGGATAATATGTCATAAAAAATATGAGCAAGATGAATTATATAAAAGAGACAAAATATTACATAGAGGTGGAAGCAAGAAGAAGAAAGAACATAAAATTCCTTGCATATCCACCTTCAATAGATCTAGGTACTTTATCTGAGCCTCCCATGATGTTTGTCACCATATTCATTACACCCACCGAGGAATTAGAGAAAATATCAAAGATCAAAAGGGGAGTTGTGAAGGTTAATATACCAGTGAGCATGTAAGGAGTTGGTAGCACAAGGGAGATGGAGATAATCCACATTTATATTCTTGAATAATTTATATGGTCAATCCAAAAGGAGTGTTCAAGGGAGAATAACTTAGTCACAAGCCACAATAATTTCTTGTAGTTATGTGATAGGAAAAGTGCAACATCAGTAAGAAGAAAGATGATGGCACCATAATAGAAGAAACACACATCTGAGTAGGGATGGTGTAGTGGTTCTTAGAGGAATCAATAAATATTGAGTTGGATATAAAGGTTGGAAAATTGACACTTAAATTGGACTTCATGCATCAGTATTTTAAAATAATGTCATGTAAGTGGAAGCATAATGAAAAATACAAAATAAAGAACCAAATAATTGGATATTACATTTCAAATGTGGACGATGTGTATCCTATGACCATAGTCTTATTGGTGGTTGCCTTTACATAATTTTCTAAGGTGAAATTAAAGAAAGCATACTTTAACCTCTTATCTATGAGTAAACAATATGTTTAGTTTAAGAAACAACTCAAGGTCTAGAAAGCATAAATGAATGATGAGATGACAATTATAAATAAGGCGATGGGGTTACAATATGGGTTTATGCCATTCGTGAGTGAGTCTTTCATAAATTTCATTAGAATATGCTCCCTTTAGGATTGGTAACTCAATTCATGCATTATATTAGTGAGAATCTAGTCAATATCTGATAGTGGCGATTTTGATTAGTATAGTGTATTAAATGGTAGGATGAATATGATATTATCCCAACTCATATTTATGTACTAAATTCATCCAAAGCTATCAAAATACATCCATTAATGGATTATAAATATCAAAGTCTGTAAGTTGCATGAAGTGAAGCAGTCAACCTCCTACGTGAAATGCTTAATGGCTTAACAAACATTCAAGTCATAAGGGGCTTACTAGTGGATCCACTTATTTTCCTTGATGAAGAGCACAAGCTCATGCTTGAACAACTAAAATACAAGGACGTCCAAGGCATAGAATCAAGGAAACTCAATGTCAGTGAAATCCTTGTTGTAGATGAATTAGTCTTGGAATGTTTTTCATCATGCTTCTTGCCTAACAAAGCAAAGACTAAGGTATGGAAGTGAGGAGCTAGCCAACAAAAATGATAAATGTAGGGATTAGGTTGGCTATTTGTAGGCTAATCACAAGGAATGTGTCTAGTTCATATGAGATAATATATGATAAAATATCATCCAATAAAATCATTAAATATCAAGCACAATCAATTTAATTATTAGCTAGCTAATTTTATTTTTTGGTCACAAAAGGAAACCAAGAGTCATAGGAGATGGAAGGAAAAAAAGTTACATGGAAATCCATGGGTCACAAGTTTTTTTTGTATAAAAGGAACCATTGCATTTAAGTAAATGGCATTTTCTTGGCATTGTAATATTTCTTTATATGTTAATATAGAGGCAATTGTTAACCAATTTTTGATACTCTTGCAGATATGGATTTGGTTGCGTACTATTCCCTCATCTTCAAACTCTCTTAGCACTTATGATTTTTAATATTGTATCATGTAGAATATTCTCGTGTTGATTTTTTTATTACCCACTTATCCTTTATGTGATGACATCTTATTTGGACCATGGAGTCTCTTAGTAATTTGTAGACTATTCTCAGGTGCTTGGAGTCTCCAGTTATTCACCTGCAATTAGTAGTATGAATTTTTCCCTTATTTTGTGTTCCTAACTTGGTTCATTTTGGGTTTTTGGTTTTATGATAAAGAAGTGATCCTAGTGATTAAGTATTTTCATGTTCATGAGGAAGATGAGGTTGTTTGGAATATGTTCATTTTTTTATCGCATTGATGTACTTTTCCCCTTGCTATCAATTGTAATTCCAACCTTAGTTACTAATTATGTCCATGATTAGTGGGAATCGTGTAGGAGGAACAAAAATAGTATAAAATGAGAGAACGTGACTAAAATATTTAGTCACTACAGTTTTTTCAAGTGAAATACTACCAAATTTGAAAATTTTAAGTGACCCAACAAAAACGACTAATTTATGCCAGGGATAAAATAAATGCCAGACTAATTAACAAGTGACACAATTAAAAATGATTAATTTAGTGTGCCAATTTGTGACTAACCTTTTTTGTTATGTTGGACAATATCTTCCTTTATCTGAAGTACTTGGTAGAGATATATTCCTTATATCACCATCCTCATCGCATGGATCTAACCAAGGTTTACCTTTCTTTGGACCTACAAGGATGATTATCCTTGCCCCTTTAATTTTATTTTGGTCTTTCTCCAAGGAGATGGTTGGTCTCATTTTCTAACCGCAAGGTCTTCCAACTTGTCATGGTGATATGACCATTTTGAAAGTGTCTCTAGAAAATGTCTATGGAAAAACCATAGATATCAATTGTGACACTGCTAGATGTGATGGTAGATCACATAGGCATTGCACATCAAGTCATCCATACATGATAGTGGGTAACATGCCTATGGTTTCCACATTGTATATAGTTGTCTAGTTTCTCTGTGTTGATGTCTTCACAAAAGTCCCTAGAATAGGCTCCATGATTTAAAGAAAAAATAGAAATGACAAATTATTAGAACATGTATTGGATAACATGTCTCCTAATGAGAGCATGTTTTTATTATTATTATATTTCTCAAATAAAATGAAATGAAACATTATAAATATTAACATGATTTTAAGAGTGATTAGTTAAGTGGTAAATTTGAATTAAATATTATTATTATCATAAAAACAACAACTTTAATTATATTTGTAAGAAACAATATTTTTGTTTATGAGTCCATGGAAAGATATTCAGTTCTGGAGATCTACTTTGAAATTCATTGAGAATGGTATTAATTATATATCACAGTTAAATTTAGATAAAACATGGGGTTTGGTATTTTAAAATCCCTCTTATAATTAAACAAACATGAAGGAGTAATGATCAAAAATGAAATTTATGGTCAACTCAAAGAAACAAGCTTCTTCATGACATGTTTCCAAGTATGTAGGTATAGGATGTGGAATAAAGGCATTTGTAGTTAATCCTAAGAACTCTAGCCATTTGTGGATTTATTAAACGTATCTAACAATATTTTTCTCAATTACTCGATGATGTTCTCCAATTTGTCATTCAGAGGTCATGGGATCAAAACCCAATTGTTTTTTTTCACTTGCGACTGGTTACTATCAAATCCAATGCTATTGGTGGACCATAACTGGTTTTGAGGATATGGGTATCCAATGGACTAGGGATCCAAATTTTACATCATTTATTTTAGTATATAGCACATATTCTCACCATTAACGTCAAATTGGAATGGTTGATTTATTATTATTATCATAATTGGAAACATTTTGAGTAATTACATTGTACGCCACTATCTAGGTGCCAAGTCAAATAAGTAACTATTCTGATGAAATTGTAAAGAACTTTCCCTCATCCATAATACTTATTCCTTTGAACTTAACACTATTTGGTTGGAACATTTAACAATAATAATGAAACCCTATTGGATTGCTTGATACATTCCCAACATCCTCGCTGAACCAAGGTCCTACATGCCGAAAGTTCAAATTGTTTGGAACCCAATGTGCATCGCAAAGGATTAAAATAAATGAAAAAATTAAGTTGGAGACACTTCCAAAATCATACCCTAATTGGTTGCACCACATAGAGTGGGCGCTAGGGCTAAGGGGTAGTTGTTCAACCAAAATTTCTTGGGACATTTTGTTGAGATTACAACATTTAGAGTCATTGTCTAGTCTTGTGAGTAATATCAAGATAGTAGACTTGTGAGTAATATCAAGTCCTACAATTATCCTCATATGATTGAGGTGGTGATGTTGTAAATATTGTGAGTAATATCAAGCTGAGTCTTGTGAGTAATAACAAGAAAATAGACTTGTGAGTAATATTGTTACAGAGAGAAATTCCTATGGCTTGGGGTACCACAACAGACAGCTTGACTCTAGAAATCAATCCTTTCCAATATGCAAGAGAAATCAAATATCTAACACTAAAGGATAAAAAATCGTACCTTACTCCAGACGGTTGAAGTAGATCCCCTTTGATCTTTCCAACTTCATCTTGAATTGATGAATCACTTCCTTAACCATAAGTAAACAAAACAAGCATACTATATATATTGGTGTTAGATCTACTCTAGCATATATAATCAACAACGTATAAGCATTTGAAATCATCCATGGATAAAATATTCATTCAAACATACATTATTGGATAGGAAAAGATATTTCTATTAATATAAAATCAGATATTACAATGAATACAACCTCTATTGGCACATCTATGAATTGGAGAAACTGAATCCCCCACTTGGGCCTCCACCACCTCAATCATCCATGTCTTGATAGCAAGCTCACAAGCAAAAGGTAAGCTTTGGAAGAACACCAAAGTGCTCCAAGGGACAAAGGGATGTAGACTCAAGCACAAGTTTCGGCAACAATGGACTATAGTTTATTTGCTCTCAATTCTCTTATGCCTTCAATGTATCCAAAGGGTTCCTTATATAGATTTTCAATGGGGTAATGAAAGGTCGAATCCGAGCGATCTCAAGGAATATGGAAGGCCAGAAGATAAGTGAGTTGGATCCATGTCAAGGAAAACTCCAAAAGGATTTGGATTTTTGTACACATCCCAATGTACGCGGTTTTAGGGGTCAAACCCACGTATATAAGTGATAAGGGGTTTAAAAGTCACGTATAGAAATTTTCACATGTTTTTAGGGATGGTCTAGGAAACATCAAAGGACAAAAAATGGTCCAAGGGGTCTAAGGAGTCTGCAGAGGGATAGGGGAAGGCAATACAAGTGTGATTCACCTGGTGTGGTAAAATCATCTATAACAGATGCCCCCTAATGTGTGAGGTCAAAGGGGTCATACGATGGCCGAAATACATTATAAGTCCATCCCAAAAGTGGAGTGATGAAGAATCCCAAATGGAAGACCAGCCACCCAATCAGCATTATACAATGATACAACTCTGCACATAACTGCAAATACATATAGCAGTCCTGGATACATAAGAGTACAATGGCCATGGATAGGCATGATACAAAATATGACATAAGTGGTCATTGATACGTACAATATACATAAATCAGAATCTCCATGATGAAGATATACAAAGGACCATGATCTCCATAATGGTTGAAGATATACAATGGATCAAGATCTCCATAATAGCTGAAAATGTCTGACACATACTAGAATCAAGTCACGAGGGCTGAAATCTCATGAACACTGGCACGATCAAGGAGGTAGAATATAAGAGATTCCACCAATCTGGAAGGTCTTCTACACAAACTGCTACGAGTACAAGTCCTACTATGTGAATAGAGGTGTCGAGGTTGAACATAATAGTCCATCATCTGATTACCCGTCATTGATGTATATCGTTAATAGACGCGAGATCACCCACCGATAATGATAATGGGAATCAAGGTACTAGAGTGCAAACTAACAAGTGTGAATAAATGTGTTGAGGTCAAACACTTGAGAGGATCCATCGATCATGGGACATTGATGTATTCCCAAAAATTGTCGATGGTGAGAGAACTTGCCACTGATGAATGCAAGTCTCAAGGCACTAAAACATGACTCTAGATTCCAATCCTAGAATAAATGGTTTGAAGTTGATGGGATGAAATCCACTGGAAGGAGGGCATTAAGGAATCCCCCATCATCCAACACGAGGTACTCATCAAAGCTGTATAATGTGGAAGGACTCGATCATAAGGTGCACGAACTAGTATTTGTACCAGGAATGGATGACATGCAAAGTCAAGATTGTTGGAGACATCTACCATCATACACACTCTTTCGGTCAAATTGGCCTAGTTAAACCACTATCCTAAGTTTAATTGACATCAGTGGAGCATTAATTACCATCATCCCAGTCACTCCCATGCCTACCTACAGTCAAGGAGGCTAACTTAGCCTTCTCCTACAGTCAAGGAGGCTAACTGGAGCACTCCAGGGGTGATCTGTGTGACATTAATTCACCTAATTGCTAACTGGTGGTTACATTCAGTTCAACCAATCAGTTACAGTCAGTTAAGGCGCCTCCATTCATTAAATATATTATTTAATGATTATTTTATTATTATTTAATGAACTGGAGTCAACAAGGCACCTCCACCAACTTCTGATGGTCAATTCAACTTCAGTTAACCTCATCAAGGTTCATTGGAGTCATGCAGGACTAGCACTTTATGGTTGGATTACTATGACATGTGTTTGATCTCCTTCAGTTGATATTCAGTCATTTATTGCACTCCAACTTCAATTAAGGGTTTGGTGAGTCAATTAGGGTTTTGGTCATGTGGTTAACTGAGTGAGATTGCATGGCAAAGAGTCAGTTAAGCTAGACTCACTCATTGAATTTCAATTGTCCCTTAGGTATTCAAATTATTCATGGAGTTAAGCCATTACTATGCATGGAATTGTAATCCTTTATTGTTTATAAAATATACAGAGAGGATACCTATTTTGGATCCAGTTATTTTCCAATTCATGAGTATTTGTTAATAATCCTTTGATGATTTTGATTCTTAGTTCCTAGATCATGTGCAAGAATTAATATGGTATTAGAGCTTACGGAGGGATGAAGATCAATCTATCAAGAACAATATTCTTGACATATTTCTCCATGGAAAGTGAGCAATAGCTCAAAATTCCAGCACTGCACCAGAAGCCAAGGCTTACCACTCAATATCCCAAGTAAAGAACTTGTTGATCAAGCTTGCTTGATTGAATATGTTGGGTGTGATGAAAGCCTAAATGTGCAGGCTTTCTGACCTTACGGTGCCTATTTTGTTTTGATTTGCAAGTCTTAACAGGTACAACTTTGAATGGACTCATCAATCCCTCTTCTCACCCCATTCACAAGCTATTCGAAATGGAAGTTGAAGATGATTGCATATCTCAAGAGACGAGGTGTCTATGAGGTGTCTATTGGAATTGGAAGAGAGACTTATGAGAATGAGAATGACTGGCTAAATGAAATTGATAGAGCTTTTGGATCAATAGCTCTGGCCCTTGATGATGACTTGTACTTTGTTATTGATTCTGGTGAATACCCAAAGGATCTCTGGACAAGATAGGACAAAACCTTTGGCAAGCACAATGAGGATCATAATAGTACTTTGGAGATTACAGCTAGCACCACAAGATTTCTTTACTCAAAAGTCTCAGCCTCTACTCTCTCCGATGAAGTTGTTCAAGATGAAGATGAGGCAGAATCTTCTACACATTCAATTCGAATTGAAGAAAGTCTCCACGAAGTGACTCCTTCTTCTGATGCTCCGGAAGTTCATGAGATCTATGATATCTCATCTTCTCATATTGATGAAACAGAAGAAGACATTCAAATCTCTAATATTGAAGAAAAACGCTGTTGCACTTCCATGCAAACATTCAACGGTGATTTTCCTTTGAATTCTGTGCAAAATTTACCAGTAATTGCTTCCGAAAGTGAGGAGAAATTTGAATTTTCTTCCTCTAATGTTGCTGCTGGTGTGAAAATATGTGATACCTTGGATATTTTGGAAGAAATATCAGATTACCAGAGTGATCCATTCACTCCCCATGATCTAGATGTTCCAGCAAATTCCTGTAGGATTGCATGCACCAAAATTCAGAATTTTGAAGAAGAAGAAAACTGTGCATCTACCGTCTCGGTTGACCATAATTTTGGATATGATATGAAACTTATTGGATATGATATGATATTATTTGGATCTGATCTGATATTTCTTGGTTCAAAATTTTAGGTTCATAAACCTTCAGTACTGCTTGTAGCTATTCTCATCAACGGTGTGAAGAAACAAGTACCACAAGTCTCGTACAAAACTGCTGCTGGGGATTTGATTTCATTTCACAGTTTTGGATATGTTGTGAAATTATTTAGATATGATTTAAATTCTGATATGATATTATTTTGTTCATATTTTAAAATTCAAGAGATTTCATCCATGCTTGTAGCTGCTCTCACCAATTCCGGTGTGAAAAATCAAGTACCACAGTTCTTCTTCAATTTTGCTGTTGGGGATTTGGTGTTAGTTTCATATTATGAGGTTGATGATATTTTATTTTGTGATTCATTAGATATTTCAGAATCTATATCAGATTATGGAGCTCAAGCATTCACTCTCCAGAGTCCCAGGGATTCTCTACCTTTGGTCACAAGCTCATCTCCTCACAGAACTAGTAAAGAGGAAGAAATTCTGCATCCGCTTGGACACTTGCTCCTAAATATTGGGGCTGATTTTACCACTCATGGTTTGCTGTTCAAGGCTGCAACATATCAGTTTCTTGAGTGTTCCATACATGGTTCAAATCCTCAAGAACCTTTGCTCTCTCTTCAGATGATTTCAGTTGCTCTACATGGGTCCAGTTTTCACCGTGCAGATGTTTATATTTTTGATTCAATTGAGTGCATTGTTCTTCTTCCAAAGTGGAAGATTCCTATAGACATATTCATTTAGTTTGGATTCAGAGGTTCACATGCATAATATCAGGATGCTGCTGCATAGAAGAACCAAATTCTTGATTTACTGTTTAGTTTGAGGGGGGGTATTTTTCCCATGAGGTTTTCCCTGTTTCCTTGGTTATATTAAGCAGTTACTTTATTGTACATGGTGA
>LPNX010601899.1:42693-65180 GCA_001517045.1 Pseudotsuga menziesii | reverse complement strand
CTGATGGTCAGTTCAGCTTCAGTTAACCTCATCAGGGTTCATTGGAGTCATGCAGGACTAGCACTTGATGGTTGGATTTCTATGACATGTGTTTGATCTCCTTCATTTGAGATTCAGTCATTTATTGCACTCCAACTTCAGTTAAGGGTTTGGTGAGTCAATTAGGGTTTTGGTCATGTGGTTAACTGAGTGAGATTGCATGGCAAAGAGTTAGTTAAGCTAGACTCACTCATTGAATTCGAATTGTCCCTTAGGTATTCGAATTCTTCATGGAGTTAATCCATTGCTATGCATGGAAATTGTAATCCTTTATTGTTTATAAAATATACAGAGAGGATACCTATTTTGGATCTAGTTATTTTCCAATTCATGAGTATTTGTTAATAATCCTTTGATTATTTTGATTCTTAGTTCCTAGATCATGTGTAAGAATTAATAAAGATAACTGAGGAATGGACTACTCAGGTTTCAAATTCCTTCAAACAAGAGCATAATGGCGAATGGTGACTGAATAAAGGCAACATAGACTCGATGTACAAAACTGGGACATCTCTGCGACACAGGAGGCATCGACAGAGGCTCCATGGGGACTGGAAGCTTAACCAGTCGGTGGAGATAAACTCAGATAAACGAGTACATCTCCTAAAGTCAAACTATAAACCCAAGCAACAAATGTGATATATAGTGCTCTATTTGAAGGCGACATGACTCGACAGCTGCCAAAAGATAACATCTTTCCTTGTCCGACTTTTTGGTTTTTTAATTTTTTTTTGGACTTTTTCAAATATTTAAAAATCTTGAAAAATAATAAAACTGCTTTATAGTTACATACTAGGAGGAGATGAGTGTAATAATGGGAAAACAAACTAGTTCCAAGCAGTGGAACATACCTATGCTCAAAGCAAGGATACATGTGTAGGATAGCAATACTCGAGGGAAAGTCCCCTCCTGATAAAAATAGGGAATCAAGCTACAAAGGATATATAAAATGGCTCTGCATGGCTAGACATGAGACAAGCTTGGGCTATGTGGGTGAAACTCAATGTCAGGGAAGCCGGTGTAAGGCTCAATAATGTAGGCAAAGCTCATGATAATGCAATTACAACTTGACATAAGGGAGTCCTGAGGGAAATAGGATAGCAAAAGATCAAGAGGAGTATGAGGCTCCTGCGAAATGTCATGGCAATACTATACAATGGATTCCCACACCCTAAGGGACAAAATGCCGGCATGGGAACCAAATTCAAATAGGGCGCTAACTAGGGTACCCATGTAAGGTCATTCTCTACCATTCACATAATGCCACTTCTAAAACAACAAGAAGGTTCCGTGACATAATAGAATGGATTCGTACCTAAGGCTGTAATGAAACGGTCATAAGGTCATGCAAAATGAAAATGGTGATGAAACCTAATGTATATACCAGTTTAGACATGATACCTGAAATTGGCATGAACGGGTCAATCCAATGGCCGAAACAACGCTCAAAAAGGTCTCTTACATCATAAATTAGTCCAAAAACGGTCCAAAAGGATTAGAAATGGTCCAAACTATAGAAAAGGGGGTAAAAAGAAAAGTTTCTATAAATAGTAAAAAATTCAAAACATTATATAACATTTGAAATTTTTACCCAATTGAGCTCAGAACTTCCACAACGAATTCCAGGAGATCTAGCCGATGGAATCCACTACCGTTTTTTCTAGGTACTTACCCATGCTCTACTCTTTCATTTTGATGCAAATTTTATCAATTTCCATGGTGTATTTAGGATTCTAGGCCCATCTTAAATGCGCGCCATGACCCATGTGGAAATCAAGGGTTTTTTCGCGTATAAGACTGGATATACATGAAAAATTCCCTCAAAGTCGCATACATACACATCTATTTAGCAAATAGTCACGTATGTGGCCGCGCTCAATGATTTTTAAGTGTTCTAATGGATCAAACTCAAATTTTATGTGTAGGATGGTCCTAGAATGGAGAGAACATGAACATGGTGATGTAGAAGAGCCAGTAAGGGCAGATATAATGGCTCAAAAAGTGTTACATGCATGCGGGCTTTACAAATTTTGGTTTCTTGGTGGCTTAAGAGCCAAACCAAGACTGTTGCAGATGTTAGTGGACTAATGGGATCCAGACTCAGAGTCTTTCTAGATAGACGGGATGTCCCTCACCATAGAAGTGGAGGACATATATTTTATTACTGGAATTTCCCGACAGGGGGAAGTGGTGACCCTACGCTCTCGCGGGCCTGGAGGTGGCCTGACTATAGATGAGTTCATTATAGTGTACTTCTATCCGGACATGAAGAAGGTGGGGAGTCAGATCCTAACTAAATCCATACAGATGCTGGGCCTAAAGGCCATCCTACTGACATGGGGCAGGATAGCAGGCTTAGCTTCACTCCACCAGGACTCATGGCATCTGATGTTCTATGCAGTGGAGTGCATGAGACCCACTATGTACGATTGGAGCACTACGCTACTGGGAAACATGAAACACCAGCTCAGTGAGTGTAAGATGGGCAGAGTGCGAAACTTCGGTTTCAGCAGCATACTGAGCACGTTTTTCTTTGAACATGTTCCAATATTGAGCCCTAGAGTTGACGTTCCTCTACACAGGGTTCGAGATCCGGCCCAATGACATTAGGAGGATGCGATGCACAGACTGGGTGGATGTAGTGTGTCCAACCCCTATACAGTTGATTTCTTTCCATGGTGGCGACGATAGATAGTTTCCATCGATGACTACCCCTATGCGGGGATATATTTTTGGGGAGACCTAGACATGCCACTACCACCAAGATAGGCATACGGTGATATTGGTAACGAATCTCGACCCTCTTTTAAAATTTTTGAGTTATTTAATTTTTTTTTGTGTTTTCTGATTATATGGAATCAAAAGACATGTTTTTGGGTGACAATACATAGTGACATCTACCATATGCATGCAGATGTGGGACCACAATGGCTTGAAGGATTCCATAGTGATAGACAGAGGGGAAGAGGAGATGATATCACGGGTGTGGATGCGGAGCGGACACTCCAAAGCATTCATACCAACTTCGTGAAACTGACACACAGAGTACCCATGGCGCAAGTCGAGGACTTTCCTGAGGCCATGTAGAGCCAGGTGGTGGGTGTACCACGAGCATGGGTGTGACTATGTTGATGGCTATCTAGAGCCATAGTGACATTACATGATCACAACCCCCCTCCTCCTCCATAGGGTTAGATACCTGGGAGTGATACATTTTTTACTACCACGTATTTATATTTTGGTGGCTCGAGAGCCCCATTTTTGTATTATGACACTATGTATTACCACATTTTGGATGGTTATAAAAACTTTTATGATGATCGATTTATTTATTTACATGTGTAAAAATTTATGTCTTTGGTGAGCTTCCAGATTGGTGGCATCTCTTATATGGTACCTCCTTGATCGTGCCAGTGTTAATGAGATTTCAGCTCTCGTGACTTGATTTCAGTATGTGTCATAGATTTCTAGCTATTATGGAGATCTTGATCCATTGTATATCTTCAGCCATTATGGAGATCATGATCCTTTGTATATCTTCATCATAGAGATTCTGATTTATGTATATTATACGTGGCGATGACCATTTATGTCATATTTTGTATCATGCCTATTCATGGCCATTGTACTCTTATGTATCCCGGAATGCTATATGTATTTGCAGTTATGTGCAGAGTTGTATCATTGTACTATGTTGATTGGGTGGCTGGTCTTCCATTTGGGATTCTTCATCACTCCACTTCTGGGATGGACTTATAATGTATTTCAGCCATTGTATGACCCCTCTGACCTCACACATTAGGGGGCATATGTTATAACTAATTTTACCACACAAGATGAATCACACTTGTATGGACTTCCCCTGTCCCTCTGCAGACTCCTTAGACCCCTTGGACCATTTTTTGTCCTTTGATGTTTCCTAGACCATCCCTAAAAACATGTGAAAATTGCTATACGCGACTTTTAAACCCCTTATCGTGTATATACATGGGTTTGAACCCTAAAACCGCGTACATTGGGATGTGTAAAAAAATCCAAATCCTTTTGGAGTTTTCCTTGACATGGATCCGACTCACTTATCTCTTGGCCTTCCATATGCCTTGAGATCGCTCGGATTCAACCTTTCATTACCCCATTGAAAAGCTATATAAGGAACCATTTGGATAGATTGAAGACATAGGAGAATTGAGAGAAAAGAAATTCCTATGGCTTTGGGTACCACAACAGAAAACTTGACTCCAGAAATCAATCCTTTCCAATATGCAAGAGAAATCAAATATCTAACACTAAAGGATTAGACCTCGTACCTTATTCCGGACTGTTGAAATAGATCCCTGTTGAGCTTTCCAACTTCATCTTGAATTGATGAATCATTTCCTCAACAACAAGTAAACAAGACAAGCATACTATATATATTGGTGTTAGATCTACTCTAGCATATATAATCAACAACGTATAAGCATTTGAAATCATATATGGATAAAATATTCATTCAAACATACATTATTGGACAGGAAAAGATATTTCTATTAATATAAAATCAGATATTACAATGAATACAACCTCTGTCAGCACGTCTGTGAATCAGAGAAACTGAATCCCCCACTTGGGCCTCCACCACCTCAATCCTCCATCTCTCGATAGCAAGCTCACAAGAAAAAGGAAAGCTTGGGAAGAAAACCAAAGTGCTCCAAGGGACAAAGGGATGTAGACTCAAGCACAAGTTCTGGAAACAATGGACTATAGTTTCTTTGCTCTCAATTCTCTTATGCCTTCAATGTATCCAAAGGGTTCCTTATATAGCTTTTCAGTGGGGTAATGAAAGGTCAAATCCGAGCGATCTCAAGGCATATGAAAGGCTAGGAGATAATTGTGTGAGATCCATGCCAAGGAAAACTCCAAAAGGATTTGGATTTTTGTACACATCCTGATGTACACGGTTTTAGGGGTCAAACCCACGTATATAAGCGATAAGGGGTTTAAAAGTCATGTATAGAAATTTTCACATGTTTTTAGGGATGGTCTAGGAAACACCGAAGGACAAAACATGGTCCAAGGGGTCTAAGGATTTTGTAGAGGGACAGGGGAAGGCCATACAAGTGTGATTCACTTGGTGTGGTAAAATCAACTATAACAAATATCAAGTCAGTAAACTTGTGAGTAATATCAAGGAAGTAGACTTATGAGTAATATCAATTCCTACAAATATCCTCATGTTGTGAGGTGGTGTACTTTACTTTGTAAAGTGATTATACTATGTGATGTATTACTAGTCATGGTCAATAAATGTTATAAGTCTCCTTTAGGGATTATCTACCCCTAGAGTGATTTACTTTAGCATATGACTTTATGAACCGAGGTAGTACATATGATCATAGGTTGGAAACAATTATTCTGAGTATGAGATGATAAAGATGATTAATTAATTAAAAACTTATGGATCTTGCAAAATTAATTAAATGATAAATGAGATAAGCACAAAGATAGAGTAAATATCCAAATTGCCTATGTCAAACTTTCAGTGAAATCAAATTGAAAAGACATCAGCTAAGTCTAAGTTATGGAAAACAAGTTTAAGTTAATTAAGGAATATACTCCTTAATTTATGAAAATTGGTTGTTGAGGATGACACTCATGGTGAAGCACTAAATAAATTCAGTTAAACTCCTAACTAAAGGTAAATAAATTAGTCATTCAGTTCACATTCAGTTCTAATTAGGTCTGTTAAGTTCAGCTGAGTTGAGTTACATGCAATTATGTTCAATTCAGTTCAGTTACATTCAGTTCTGATTCCGTTTAGTTCAGTTACATTCATTTCAGTTTAGTTACATTCAGTTTAGTTCAGTTCAGTTCACTTACATTCAATTACATTAAGCTATGCCTCAGTTTATTTTAATTCAATTACATTTAGTTCCTTTCATTTCACTCCATTTCAATCAGTTGACAACTCAGTTAGAGATAGACGACATCAGCGAATTAATGGAGGGCACATATTTTCAGTGCAAGAGGTAATTACAAGTTGACAACTTGGGACCAAGTCAAGGAAGGAACAATAGGTCATGTGTGGATAGTGAACATAGTGTGGAGAGTGTTCACAATTCCCAAAATGCATGCAACCATTCACTACCTTCATTGCATGACTGAATAAGCTTGTTATTAGAGTGCTATGGACTTGGCAAGCCTATGAAAGTATTCCGAGTGGTCTCTATTCTCTAGTGCTACTTAGATATCTCTTATCAAGCAATCTATAAGTGTTGTAAAATCATTCTCTATCATTATATATCATACTCAAATATTGTTTGTTGGGTTTTTTATCCTCTAGACTGTGGAGGGTTTTTGCAGGGTACATCATGTGTCCAATGGTTTGATTAATTTATGTGTTTGATTTGTTGATGAGATCTACATGTACTAAATTGATTATCAAAAAAATTTAAATTTAAATTATCTTCATATTTGATCAAACATTGACATGGTGTCAAGGAAAGGGCGTGCAAGATCTTAGTATTGTGCAAACATTCTAAACCTATGTAGGATCTTGAAGCATTGAAAAAATATTGAAGCAATGGCATCAATATCTTTCCGATTTGAATATCGACTTGAAGGCACATCAAACTTCAACACATGGAAGGTGAGAGTGATGAACATTCTTGAAGAGCATGATCTTGATTACTCTGTGACCACCGTGATCAAAGATACCAGTACAAACACAGGAAAAACCAATTACAAGAAAAATCAAGCAAAGGCAAAGAGGATATATGACTCTGTGAAGGACAACCTCATCTCAGTGATCACACCATTGAAGACGAAAAATGAGTGGTTTGATACACTCACAGATATTTATAAGAAGAAGGCCTCTACTCAAAAGAGGGATTTGAAGAACAAGTTTTGCAACATGAATATGTAAGAGATGAGACCGTAACCTCATTCTTCAAAAATATTTCACTGGTGAAGGATCAACTTGCAAGCATCGTGTGGAGATGAATCAGGATGGTATTCTTCAAATTTCCATCGATGGGATCCATGCCTCATGAGAGACCTTTCTTATTGTGGTAAATGGAATAGAATAGAAACTCAATTTTGAAATACTTTGGCATGATTGCATTCAAGAAGAAGGGTGCATCCAGAATAAAGTGATGCACAAAAAAAAAGAGAATCTAGCTCTCACAACTAGAACCAAGAAAGGGAGGAAGCCATTTGCTCCCAAGAAATTATTTCATGAAAAGAAGAAAGAGTTTACAAATAACTTTGAAAAATCAAAGTTTAAAGGCTTCTACTATGGAAAGAAAGGCCACTTTGCAAGAGAGTGCAATAAAAATAAGAAGCATGAAGAAAAGGTTCATGCCTCCATTGCCATAGAACAAAAATACACAAAAGAATGCATCTAAGGAGAAAGGAACAAGGATGGAGTATTACCTTGTATATTCTTTGTCCAGATATCTCATGACGGGAGAAGATACATGATGATTGACAACGTTCCTCCCAAACACATGTCAGTATACAAGGGCACAATATCCAACCTAAAAGCGAAATAGTTTGCATGCATGGTAGAATTGGGAGACACTTCCACATACTCAATCCAAGGAGTTGGATCCATATCCTTCCATATGAATTCATGAGAAACACTACATGTGGAGGACATTCTTTATGTCCCTAGATTTAATAAAAACCTACTCTCTATTTTTGTCCTTGAAGATAAAAAGTTTTGAGTCATCTTCATGGATAATCAAGCATACTTGTCTCTGAAGAACCAGAGCATTGATTCTACTATTGTTATTGGATTTCAAGAAGGAGGACTTTACAAGATACTAGGAAAGTATATTTCAACCTTGACACATCATACTATATTCCCTTGTGAGATTTGGAATAAGAGATTTGGACATCTACACTTCATAGCACTCCCTAGTTTGCAATGAATGATGAAAGGTATGCCTAGTTTTGATTTTGTACATGATACTGTTTGTCGAGGTTGTTCTTTAGGAAATAATGTTAAAAATAAGTTTCCTAGAAAATATACTAGATCTAAAGGCATATTATATTTAGTACACTTAGATGTGTAAGGATCCATGTCTTCCCCATCCCTCAATGGGCATCTCTACTATGTTTTATTCATTGATGATTTCTCATGTAAGGCCTAGATTTACTTCATGAAATTCAAAAGTGAATCCTTCAATAAATTCCAAGAGTATAAATCCTTAGTTGAGAATCAAACAAGTAGGCATATTTGTGCCATAAGGTCTAATAATGGTGGAGAATTTGAATCAAATGCTTTTAATGAGTTTTTTAGTGATGCAGGGATATGTAGATAGTTAACAGTTCTATACAACCCTTGATAGAATGGGGTTGCAGAAAGAAAAAACATAATAGTTTATGAGACTACAAAATCCATGTTACATGATTAGGATCTATATTCTTATGTGTGGGTAGAAGCTACTAGTACAACATTGTACATACATAACAAAAGTTCACATGTAGTTCTTGATGAGAAAACACATGAAAAGGTGTTCACTAGTGAGAAACCAAACATTTCACATCTTCGTATTTTTGGATGTATTGTGTATAATCACATGCCAAAAGAAAAGAGAACCAAGATGGAACCTTCTGAAAAGAATGGAAATTTTTTTGGCTACATCCTCGGTGAGAGACATGTTGAGGTTAGTCGGGATGTGATTTTCCATGAGAAGGAAAAATTCAAGTAATCAAAAGAGATTGAATGTGATCCTGAGAGACAGAGGAGGATGAGGCTCCTATATTAGAAGATCACGATGACAATTCTTCTCCTTATGATGTTCAGAAGGAGAATCCAGCTGACCATGCAGAGATACCTATCATTTATGAACCAATTGAATTGGTTGATGAACCTCTTGCAAAGAGGATGTCAACATGGTTATGCTATCTATTGAAATATCATGAGAAGCATGGAGAACTTGTAGGAACTTCCACAGAGTGCAAGTATCCTAATAGTATTCAAGATATGTTGCATTGATGAGAAACATTAGTGACTCGAAGCCTTCATCATATGAAGAGGCTGCAGATCAATAAGTGTCGAAATATGCTATGAAAGAGGAATACCATTCTATTCTGAAGAATGATGTTTGGGATATTGTTCCTAGACCCGAGAGGAAGTCAGTTGTAACTTTGAGATGAATTTAGAAGATAAATCATGTTGCAGATGGTAGTGTGGAAAAATACAAAGCCATGTTTGTTTCTCATGTGATTTCTCAAAAAGAGGGCATTGATTATTTCTCCAGTATCTAGGTATACTACCATTAGAGCTATTATTTCACATGCATCAGTATTGGGCTGGAAGCTTCACTAGATGGATGTGAAGACTACCTTCCTCAATGGTAAGGTTGAGAAAGAGGTTTACATTGAGCATCCTGAGGGTTTTGGGATACATGGGAAGGAGTCTCATGTGTACAAGTTGAAGAAAGGCCTACAAGGGTTAAAACAAGCTCGTTGAGCTTGGTATGCTAGCATAGATAGTTATCTTAATAAACTAGGTTTCTTGAAGAGTGATGCAGATTCAAAATTGTAATTCAAAGTAGTGGAGAACCAAAATATAGTACTAGTACTATATATGGATGATATTTTCCTCACTGGAGAGGAAAGATTGATTGCAGAGTGTTAGAGGGAACTTACCTCGGAGTTTAAGTTGAAATACTTAGGTATTATGCACTACTTCCTAGGCCTTAAGATGTGGCATAGGAATGATGAGATATTTATATCTCAAGGGAAGTACATTGTGGACATATTGTGAAGATTTGGCATGGTGGATTGTAAATACATAAATACTCCAATGGATTCCAACTTGAGGAAACTCCATGATACTAAGGTTGGATCATACCTAGTGGAACCCACATTATACAGATAGTTGATTAGATTGTTGATGTATCTGATACATTGTAGGCCTGAAATTTGATACGTAATTAGGATTATGAGTCAGTTCATGACTGATCCTATACATATACACTGGGTTGCAGGTTATAATCACATTTTGAGGTACCTCCATGGTATAATTTCTTATGGACTTAGGTATTCCATCAATGGAGGAGTGTTATTGCTTGGATATACTAATTCTTATTGGGGTGGAAACATTGTTGATCAGAAGAGCACTTACGAGTATTGTTTCAACTTGGTTTATGGTATGATTTCATGGTCTCAAGAAACAAGGGTTAATTTCCCAGAGAACCGTAGAGGCTGAGTACATTGCTGCTAGTACTGCTTGCAGAGAAGGAGTGTGGCTAAGAAATCTACTTGGAGGACTGTTCAGTGTAAATATAGAGCCTACAGTGATCATGTGTGACAATTAGAGTTGTATAAAGATTTCTAAAAATATTGTGTTTCATGACAAGTCGAAACACATAGAAATGAAGTATCACTTCATTTGAGACATGGTACTAAAAGTTATTATAAAACTTCAATACATAGATATTGTTGAGAAGATTACAAATGTGTTGACAAAGTCTCTATCAGTGACGAAGTTTAGACACTTCTGAGATAAGCTTGGTATGGTAGAGAATGTCTCCCTCACCCAGAGGGAGTGTTGATATTACAACATCAGGGGTCATTCTCCACTCTTGTGAGTAATATCAAGACAATAGACCTATGAGTAATATCAAGTCCTACAAATATCCTCATATGATTGCGGTGGTGATGTTGTAAAGCTTGTGAGTAATATCAATCTGAGTCTTATGAGTAATATGAAGACAATAGATTTGTGAGTAATATCAAGTCAGTAAAATTGTGTGTAATATCAAGTGAGTCTTGTGAGTAATATCAAGGTAGTAGACTTGTGAGTAATATCAAGTCCTACAAGTATCCTCATGTTGTGAGGTAGTGTACTTTACTGTGTAAAGTTAATATACTATGTGATGTATTACTAGTCATGGTCAATAAATGTCATAAGTTTTCTTTAGGGATTATCTACCCCTAGAGTGATTTACTTTAGAATATGACTATATTCCTGAGGTAATACATATGTTCATAGGTTGGAAACAATTATTCTCATTATACTATGACAAATATGATTAATTAATTAAACACTCATGGACTATCCATAATTAATTAAATGATAAACAAGATAAGACCAGAGATAGATTAAAGATTCAAATTGCCTATGACATACCTCCAGGGAACTAGAATTGCAAAGACATCAGCTAAGTCTAAGTTGTGTAAAACAAGTTTTAGTTAATTAAGGAATCTACTCCTTAATTTACGTAAAGTGGTTATTGAAAATGACATTGATGGTGAAGCACTAAAGAAATTCAGTTAAACTCATAACTAATGGTCAAGCAATTAGTTATTCAGTTCACATTAAGTTCTTATTAGTTCTATTCAATTTAGTTCAGTTACATTCAATTCTATTCAATTCAATTCAGTTACATTCAGTTTTGTTCAGTTCAGTTCAATTACATTCAGTTCTGATTAAGTTCATTTCAGTTACTTTCAGTTATGTTTAGTTTAATTAATTTACATTCAGTTACATTCAGTTCATTTCAGTTACATTCAATTGTGTTCAGCTCAGTTTAGTTAAATCTAGTGCTATTCAGTTCAGTTCAACTCAATCAGTTAACAACTCGATTAGAGAAAGTCAAAACCAGTGAACTAATGGCGGGTGCATATTTTCAATGTGGGAGGTAATTACGAGGTGAAAACTTGGTTCCAAGTCAAGGAGGGTGCAATAGGTCATGTGTGGATAGTGCACATAGTGGAGAGTATTCACAATGCCCAAAAGGCATGCGACCATTCACTACCTTCATTGTATGTCTGAATAAGCTTTTTCTTAGGGTGTTATGCAATTGGAAAGGCTATGAAAATATTTCGAGTGATCTCTATTCTCTTATGTCACTTAGATATATCTTATCAAGAAATCTACAAGCATTGTAAAATCATTCTCTACCATTATATATCATACTTAAAGATTGCCTGCTGGGTTTTTAATCCTCTAGATTATGGAGGGTTTTCCGAGGGTACATCATGTGTCCAATGGTTTGATTGATTTGTGTGTTTCATTTGTTGATGTGATCTACATGTATTGAATTGTTTATCAAAAAAGTTTTAAAGTTCAATTATCTTCATATTTGGTCAAATGTTGGAACATATTCCTAGCTTCATCCATTTGAAACTCCTCTATAAGGGTGGGGCATACCATTGTGACAATGGAAACCTAGTGGACACTTGATACTCTTTCAACCACAACATTGAACCAGTGCGCTCTATTGGAAAATAATAATGTTATAAATTTATTCCATAGGAAGCACTATTGTTTATGTATGGAAAAATTAATATATTCATGGTAAGTAAGGTTTATCTCCCTCAGTACAAGTTCCATATCTGCAACTTGATACTTTTCAAAATCCCAACCTTTCTTTTGATCTAATAGCCATAACTAGTTTGGAATAAAATCGCATGCATGGGTGTACACAAACAAAATATTATATGTGGAATGTACATGGATAATTATAAACAATACATGGGAATAACCCTTTAAAAACAAATTATTTAAGTAACAAACACCAAGAGCATAGGTTGTAGAAAAATACATTCCCTTTTACAATCAAAACAAAGAGTAGAAAAATATTTATTCTTTGTATCTATCCTTCCTTAAACAAGATGAAAGGGATTAAAATCTCATCATGGAGGTATGGTTATTTCCATGACACACCCCTTACATACTTGAAAGGAGTATTGTAATTTGATTTTTTGGGCCAGCCTTCATTGTGATAATATTAAAATCTATATCTTGGATGTCTGACATACATAAGTCCCAAAGTACGTAGTTCTAATTTTGTATCCTTTCTGATTCATATTGGTAGAGCCTATCAACCATGTCCTCATATTTGCTTCTCTTGTTCATGGGTTTGGAAAATTCCAGAACTGTACCCTAGATTAAAGCCTACAATTTGTGGTGCATAATTGTCTATGCATCTACATGCCTGCAAGTGGATACCCATACCTTTAAAGGGAACACAAAATGATCTCTTAAGCACTAAGGTCAAGGTATACATTCTTCCTAGATAACAACATACCTAGGTTGTTAATGTAGATGCTCTCACGTTTCTCTACATTCTTCTTAAGTCCTTTTTTCTCGTATTCCTTCTTAGTTTCTTCCCTTCCAAAAGGAATCAATATATCTATTTTCCAACTGAGGCTTTTTACTTTTACTATCTCTTTCTCCTTGGTCTTTACCCATCCTCACAAAACTAATGTCTATTTTATCTCTCATTATTGATAAATTAGGCACGAGGGGAATGTCTTCCTCTTTTCCACTCATCTTTAATGCTTATCTTCTTCTTTCACATTCCTTGTTCATCTTTCTAGATGAAGTTCTTTAGGAAGGTGAGAAATTGAACATATTAGATCCATATGGAAGTGTTATTTCCAATATTGGATAAATTTATCACTTTATGTTATCCATGGAGTAGCACGTGGTCTTGAATATGCAAATGTAAATGTCATTAATTTCACAAGTAACATATCTCTTCTATATGAAGATAAATAGCCATGGTGTACTCCACTAAATATTTAAAATAAAAGGCGAAATAAACCCCTCAAATTGGGTTTAAATTAAATAAACTCAGATTCTAAGTTCCACATTATGCAATACCATCAACATTGAATATTTTCACATAGTAAATTCCACAAAACCCTCAACTTTATTGACTTGTTTAATCCGATATTGTTAGTGATTGAGAAAATATGAAGAAAATTAAAATTTAAAACTTTAATCCACAATAATAGTGCATATAAATCTCATCAATAATCCAAAGACATAAATCAAACCATAGAGTACACATGACATACCCTGGGAAAATCTGCCACTGATGTGGAGGATGAAAACTTCCAATAAACAATATTAGAGTATGAATGATAAGTAGCAGAGAATGATTACAACACAATAGAAGATTGCTTTCACCAAGAGCACCTGAGAGAGGATATCAAATGGAACATTGTATCTAACTTTCCAAGTGCATAACAATTTAATAACAAGTCAAATTAGGTTTTACAACAAAAATAGAATGGTTGCATGCATCATTAACTTGTCAACACTTAGAACACTGATATATCTTGAATCATGCGCCCCCATTGACCTGGTGCCAAGATGACACTCCATAATTATCTACCACTAGAAGATATGCACCCTTACTGACTTGGTGCCAGGTTGGCTCTCCATAATTATCTCCCACAAGAAGATATGTTCCTTCCATTAATTAACTAACTATAACCGAGTTGTTAAATGAGTGTATTGAGTTGAACTGAATGGAACTGCATGCAATTGAATGGAACCGAGCTTAACTAAAATGAACTAAATTGAACTACATGCAACCAATTGTAACTGAAGATAACTGAATGTAACTGAACATAACTGAGTGTAACTGAACAGAACTAAGTGTAACTAAACAAACTAGTGCTTCTCCATGAGTGTTTATTTACAACAACCACTTGCATAAATTAAGGAGTTGATTACTTAATTTACTAAACATTATTTACCATAAAAATACTCAAGTGATATCTTATCAATTCGAGTTCACTTTATGTAAACATGGGAAATACAAATTCTTTCTCCATATGTGTGCTTATATTAAATATCTAAGCATGGTCCATATGTGTTTTCATTAATTAATTATCTATATCATATCATACTCATAAGATTGTTTCCGAACATATGGTCATATGTATTACCCTAGGTCATATAGTCATATGCTAAAGGAAATCACTCTAGGGGTAGTTGATCCCTAAAGGAGACTTGTAGCGCCTATTAACCATGACTAGCTATACATCACATAGTATATCTACTTTACACTGTAAAGTAAACCACCTCAAAACATGAGGATAACTATAGAACTTGATATTAATCACAAGTCTACTGCCTTGAGTTAAATGTACATGATGTATATATTGTAATAAATCATGGTGTAGAGCTAAAGGAAAAATCCCCACCATCGATTTGGTTGTGTTATGTTTCGATGAATGGAATCGTTGCCGATGGTATATCATGGTATATGGCACACATTAGTTGGCATCATGTAAATAAGCAATTTAATTAAATGAACCCCAACCAGCTATGCCACTGCAACCATATCGAAAAGGGCATGATATTCCTAAGGATAAGGGGGGGGGATTGTTAAAACTTGAGCCCATGGGGGAAAATCCATGTGTCATCCACCCTTTTTGTCTTTTTCACCATCCCTTGTCTCATCCAACTACCACCATTAAAAATTTCTGCTGTTAGTTGGGGCAGTTATTGCTGGGGAGTGGAGTGTGGTAGGAATGTAGGTCCTTACCCACATGCACACTCCACCAGTAGGTTGACCCTCACATTGGCAGGGAAACCACCACTGCCATCACTCCATGCAGACTCTCCATTCTCTCCACTATGCCATTCTCTCCATGGTCTGCTCATCCTCATGCACCGATTGGGATTGCTGTTTTTTTTCTCACGCAGCAAGGGAGAGAGCTGTTTTGCGGTAATCCATGATTCCTGCTGTGGGTGTATATGATTTCCTTACAGATCTATGGACTGTATATGTATCTGTGCATGTTGTTGAGAGAAGGATTTCTCTTCCATTCTTGGACTGTGTAAATTCCCCACGATTTCACTGTTGAGACCGGGAGCTATGGTTTCCCCACATTGTTTGTTTGCTGTGATTTCATTCACGTTTTGGGATGCTGTAGATTACTATGGATTTTTTTTGGCCACGATAGGGCCAAGAATGACTCAGGAATTGATTTCCCCTATCCAAGCGGTGAATCGCTTGTTTGGCTGCATGCATGCAGTGGTTGGTCTTCGGACTGTGTTGGAGTGGGGATGAGGGCTTGGTTTTCTTGACAAACTTGGTGTGTTTGGGAACCACACAGATAGAGCTATAGGGCTGGCTTTCTTCTCCACAACCCTTGAATAACACTGGAAGGGAGGTCAGGGCCTGAGGGACCAGAGAAGGGACTGATTTCCTTGTGTTGGGTGTGTGTGGGTGTCCTAGAATTCAGGCTAGTTCTGGTGTAGGTGTCCTTAGCTCTTCAATGAGCTCACCAGCTTATCATTTAGCATTCCCCAACTCCTTGATGGCCTGATAAACCCAACTGTGTTGGCTTGGTTGATTTGTTGATGGCTTGATAAACCCAACTGTGTTGGCTTGGCTATGTTTTGTGTACCCTTGGCTATGTGTAAGCCTGCTTGTTCCTTATTCCTTGGGGAATCATGCTCATCTCGGGGATGGTAGTGTTGCTGAGAGATTAAGGAGCACGTTGGCCTATGGTTGGGTAGAACATTACAACAACATAGCTGGTTGCAGGATGAGTTCTTTATAAGATAAGTATTCTTGACCATTTTGTTTTTTCAATCGTGTTTACTGTTAATGAATTATAATGAACATGTTAGAATGAATGAATGTATGTTTGCTTCCGTTGTGTATTTGAATGAATATGCATCTTAGCATGTTTTATGTTCAAGCATTTCATTTTTATATATGTTCATGTTCATGGGGCGGTTTTCCCGGATGGTCAATGGCATGGTAGCATCCTCTTCACTGGTCGAAGGGTCGGGGACGTTACATTTTTTCCCAATTGAATTCTAGCACCTATTAAGGTACTCTTTTCATCACAACAATCTTTCCTAATTCATGATGAAGCTTCTCTTCTTCATTAGTTTCATGTTCACCTTCTAGAATAAGTACTTTCTCATTACTCTCTTATTCCTCTTCATTTTCAAAAAATACTTCTATATAAAATTATTTTCCAAACTTCTACACCTAAAAAATAATGTAAAAGGCCTAAATTTACCGCATTAAAAGTAGAATGTAATTTAGACTTTACCTTGGTAATTAATCTGAACTCACTACTTGTGATGATGATGTCACCAACTATATTATCACCAATAATACCATGTCATAATCCTTGCTTTTGACGTAGTGTTTGGAATCATAAATTGTTTTTTTCTAAATCTATGATCTTGCAAATGTTTGTCGATTTTGATGTACCAAGATCTTGGTGCTTGTTTGAGGCCATAAAAATCTTAACCAAAGCATACCATATGTTCTTTTCAAACAACCGAAACACCTTTAGGTTGATACATATAAACCTATTCCTCCAATTGACCTTTGAGGAAAGAACTTCAATTACAATTTGAAAGATGGTCCAACCAAAATAAGTAGCAAGATCCAATACTAACCCGATTGTAACCATAATTACAGTAGGAACAAGTGTCTCCTAGACCCACTTACAACCAATAGGATTTTTACCAACAAAAAGATCCTCCAACGCCCAAGTCTGATTTGTCATCAAGGAATCATATTCAAATTGCATAACATTCTCCCATTCAAGACATCCTTTGGCTTCTTTATAGCTTTTAGATTTGGAAGAATGTAGAATATTAGCAAGTAATGTTAGAAATAATAATGCAAAAAAAAAAGACATAAGAGGAACACATATTTTTACCTTGGAAACCTACATAGGGAAAACTAAAACCAATTAAATATCTATTAGTATTAGCGACTTCGACCAACATTGGTCACTTTAGGCATCTTACAATGGAGTTAATAAATCCTTTAAATAGGGTTCATCACATGCTAATACCATGGGCCTATAAACCATCAAGGGTATTTTTCATCAAGGAATCATATTCAACTTGCTTAACATTCTCCCATTCAAGAAATCCTTTGGCTTCTTCATAACATTGAGGTTCAAAAGAATGTAGAATATTAACAAGTACCGCTAGAGAGAATAATGCACAAAAAAAAGCACATGAGAGGAACATGTATTTTTAATTTGGAAACCTATATACAGAAAACCAACACCAATTAAATATCTATTAGTCTTGGCCACTCTCGACAACATTGGCCACTTTAGGAATCTTACAATGGAGTTGTTAAAACCTTTAAATAGGGTTCATCACATGCTAATACCATGGGCCTATAAACCATCAAGGGTAAATCCATTATCGACCAAATCAAAGTTATCTTTAATCACTTTATAATCGAGTGTAGATTAACCTAACATTCCCCCCTTTAAACTTTACTTGGGATAAGCACCAACCCCCAAGAGTTTTTAGCCAAGTATTGGGAATAACAACATGCCCCCCTCTCTAGTCTACCTAAATTTACATCTAGAATTTATATAGGTAACCCACCAAGGTAGGGGTATGCATGTCTAAGCATGGCTTATAACCATATTCCCATTCCAACTGTAAAAAATTTCTTGTAGTGCAGTGAGCCGTTGTTGCTAAATTTTTAGTATGCTTATGCCAATGCTTCACATATATCCAGACCATGTGTGTTTTTTTACATGTCATTATGAGTCTATGTCCTTTCCCATATCGATAATTTTTCCCAAATTATCTCTCCATGGATCCAAGCATCATACCTCTTTTTTCCCATCTTTGATACCACACGTTAGAAATAATATTGCACAAAAGCAAGCACATAATATGAACACGTATTTTTACCCTAGAAACCCTATCATAGGGAATGCAAACACTAATTAGATATCTATTAGTCTTAGCCACTCCGACCAATGTCAAACACTATAGGAAGGCATATTACAATGGAGTTACTCAAGCCTTTAAATAGGCTTCATCACATTCTAATACCATGGGTTACCATATACCATGGGATCGTAAACAACCAACGAAAAACCCTTTATTGATAAAAGCTATTATTTCCTTGTGGTTTAAACTGCATAGAACAAGGTTTCTATGTAAATCTCATATTTTATTGTTATTTTTGTTTTCTTTTGTTTTTATATTTTTTCTAACATCTAGTATCAGAGTTTGAAATTTTTTTAGGCATGGGGTTTTCTACGAGCGGGAACTACAACAATGATAGGAGGTTTAATCAAGTTTGAGAGTGAGAATATTGGTGGAAATAATTTCTCTCTATGGAATATGAAGGTGGAGGATTTGTTGGTTTAGAAATACCAAGCCCTAGCCTTGAAAGGGTTAAAAAAAAAACAAGTGGCATGACAGATGAGGACGAGGATAGGATAATTTTGGACATGAAGGGAATTTCTAAAATTTGTCTTTGCTTTTTAGATTGTCTTGTTCAATATTGCTAAAGAAAATATTGGGGCATTTCTTTAGGAGAAACTTGGGAAGGTGTATTAGGCTAAATCAACAACAAATAAGGTTTTCTTGAAAAACGAATTTATCATCTGAGGATAGAGGGTTCTATTGTGGAAAATCATCTGAACAAGTTTAATATCCTAATAAAAAAGTTGATCTTGGTTGGTGTAAAGGTGAAGGATGAGGATAGAGTGATCATTTTACTCTATTTCCTCATGAATACTTGGGATCATATGGTGGTGCCATCATCAACTCATCATTAGGAGCTCTTAAATTTGATGTTGTGGTAGCTTCTTTACAAGGATGAATTGAGGCAAAAAATCATCTTTGAATCCCTCTACCAGTGAATCCCTATATGTGAGAGGTCGGTCTAGTGAAATGGGTTAACAAGGTAGATCACATTCCAAATCTAAGTCTAAAGGACACAAACTAAGAGGGAAGTGATGGAATTGTGGGAAACTAGGGGGATCAAGGAAAATGAATGTTGGCATCTAAAGAAGGAAAAGGATGAAAATCTAGGTCAACCATCAACTGAAGTTAATACAGTAGATTTGGAAGAGATGACAAAATGTGAGGCTTTTTGTCTTAGTAACATCAAATCTCTTTTATATTCTTGGGTTTTTGTCCCTACATAAAGATTGGTTTGTCAAATATCAACCCTATAGTGGTGGGATGAATTTGGTTGATGATCATCCTTTGGAAATTGTGGGATGAGGAAAAATTAGGATTAATCTTGATGATAGCATAGAAAGGAAGTTGTTTGATGTAATCCATGTACCATATCTATAGAATAATTTTCTCTCGATCAAGATGATGGATAAGTTTAGGTATTCTACTACCTCCGGTGATGTAGGACTTTGTGATTGTCTAAAGAATCAAAATATAGAAATATCCCATTAATAATAAGTATGAATACTTATATCATTGAGGCAAAAAGAACTAGTACCATTAATCAATAACTGTTTTTAAAAAAACTACCAAATATGCATGTTGAGAATATGAAAATCCCACAATTTGAAAATGTGAGTTCTAATATCTATAATTCATTCACTAATGCGAACTCCATTATTTAATGAGAGAAAATTATAAGAAATGAACTATATTAAGTTCGACTCTTCCTTAAAAATGCTTGACAACCCAATCAAATCCTAAGCAACAATATTTGTATAATGACCATCTAGGTGAACAAAATTTCCATAATATTTGTCTCAAAAAATGACACATTGTGTGAATCAACCTTGTCTATGATTCAATTGAACCATAAGTGATGAAATATTTGCAAATTCTTTGTTAGTGATGTTAAAACTTGAATTTTGGCAATCATCATTTATCCTTGTTAGTTAAAAGATGAGAATTATGTCAAAGGGATCCAAGTTTCATATTTGGATTCTTATCATCTTTAATAAATCTTTCATCATTTTATATGGTGGTCTTGGTTGATTGGTAACCATTTTCACATTATCATAGTATGTTTTTTGGTTGACCACTAACCATTTCCTCAATGTACTCCTCCCCTTAAGGTGCAATCAAGTTTTTTTTGTCTTCATTAATGTACCCAACCCATTGAGGTGAAAATGTATTTTTCATTTCAATTGGGCCCCAAGCTTGCATAATTTTTTTTTAATGATGATTGATCTTCCCACAATGAAGACAAGAGTGGATATCAAAATAAAGTATATCCATATGGAAAATTAATTGGGATCTCCGTTTTCCCCAAATTGCGTTCCGCAATTTCTCCTCTGTAATTCGAATTGCAAGATGCAGGATGCAGAATTCCAATTTCTCAAATTTTCTCCTCCGCAACTTTGCTTCTGCAATGCTCTCCCTACAATCTTTTTAAACCGTCGATTCTTCTTTTTGGCTTCCACCACAACTGTCGATCTAACTTCTTTTTCGGATCACCCAAATCTTGGAGAATCCATTATCTCTCTTACATATTCACTTGTGGATTACTTTGGGCCGTTAGATCTACATCTGCAGACCCAATCTGTGTCGTCCATTTTCTGCAAAAAATTGTTAAGTCAGAAAACTTGTGTTCTATGCAGATTGATCAAAGGATTTATCAATCCAACCTCCAAATATACGATTCTTTTGTCTAGCTCTCCTATGCATGCATATATCCTACCCTTCAACAATTCAAGCAGATATCTAGCCATTGGACTAACAATTTCAAAGAAATCTATAGATTTCATGAACACGCTGAGTTGGCTCTGCATAGCTATGCAACTCAACATAATGCATACATCTAGACACACAATCCTTAGAACACACTGCTAAATTCTATTAAGCAAATAAAAGTAAATGCACACAACTTTGGTTCTCTTTCATCCTCCTCAAATAGTTACAAGTTGGTACAGACATAGGTCTTTCGACTTCTCTACAAAACACAGTTTTATTCCTGAAAGATGGAACCCCTTCTACTCCCCTAAGTTGCCTATTTAAAATAATCTGTTAACTCCCACTCTGAGTGGTCTTGCAACCAAAACAAACCACTACCGCACATGCTAAGAAATGCCCCTATCACTTGTGGCTTGATCTCCATGCAGGGATTCACGATCTTCCATCATGCCTATCGCTGCTAACATCTATGACTCATCAAACAACAAAAAGGATTCCTCAGCATGACTAATCTAGCACCGACACCTATCAGATTAGATCTATTATCCTATCTAGACTTGCTAGGAAGTAAACTACTTTACATGAAAGTTTACAATGGTTTTACAATAAACCCCCCCTTGGGCTAATGTTTAGACCTTTGGGTTTGACCAGAAATTTAGTAGTTGGAATTGAGAGCTAATGCTCCTGCATCAGACTCTGAAAGTAGAAAGAAATCATGACCTCCTGGTCATACGTCTTCAGCTTCTATTTTCCTGGATCCAAACTTAAGTCTGCTATTGTAAGAAACTCTTGTTTTCTTCACTATGCCACTGCACTCTGTTGTACATTTCCTTTTCATCTCTAAACTGCTAGTTACCTTCTTCAGCTTCTCTTGCCTTTTCTTCTTCTTTTACCCTTGAGTTTATTCCAAATGATGCCCCAACTATTGTTTTGGGTACTTCTCTAGACTTTGCTCTTGATACTACTTCCAACATTGTTCTTGATATTGTTGCCACCCATGCCTCCTTTATGCTTTGGTAAGCACCTCCCTCTGTAATATCCAATCTCTGCTTACTGTCTACAAATTCATTTTCAGAAAGTAAATTATCTTCTAACCTCTTAGCTACATTAACAAAATCACTCCCACTTTTCAGTATACTAGTAAACATAACACAGAGCCGTAAACTAGTATCTTCTTTTGTCTCTTTTACAACTGGAGATACTTCTTCCTCTTGTTCAAATTCTTTCAGCAAGCATTTTATCCATCCATTGATTACTTGATTCTCTTCAAGCACTT
>LPNX010601899.1:11412-42495 GCA_001517045.1 Pseudotsuga menziesii | reverse complement strand
TATTATTTTATTATTTTAACTATTATTTTATTATTTTAACTATTATTTTATTATTTTCCTTAGGAGGCCCATTTTAGACCCCAAAATTCCTCTAATGGTACGCTGCATTTCTGTGTCAGCAAAAATATCCTCTGGCTTTGTCTTGACAATCTTCAGTAATTGTCCTTCAATTCCTTGACCACTTATGTCAGTCAATTCAGACTTTCTCAGTCCAAAGACTGCTTGTCCTTCCACCTGAGACACAATAGCCTCATCTTCATCCTTATGATCTTCTTCTTCCTTGTCACTGAATAAAATTATTTGTGACACTATCTAATCCATCTCTATCATAATAGAATTCTGATTTCTCACTTCTATGATAGTCCCAAAGGTCTGTCTATTACCCTTACTTTGGTTCTCTGAGTAAACCAAATATTCTTTGTCCATAGCAGGAACAAATTCTCTCTCATAAGACATGATTTTCTCTTCCACAATAAGATTGTTGTCTTCATTAATTAAGGACTCTGTAGACTCCTCCGACTACAATAACTCATCTCTTCCTTTGTCATTGCTTGACAACACTTCCAACTGGTCATCTAGACTAACTAGATCTTCCACACTTTCATCTTTGCCTATTCACTCCCCAAGGTACTTCATCTCTTCATCAAAACTATTAAAATATAGGTTATTTACCTGAGGATTCCATTCACAATTAAACTTAGATTTCTCTAATAGGTTCTCTAGCAATAACATCTCCATGTCAGCTTCTCCAAGCACATTATCTTCATGCTTGGCATCTTCCTCATCTTTATGCCTTTCCTGGCAACCTTCATTTTTCTTCAGTTCTAGGACTAACCCCTCTTTAGTATGAGACATAGTTGTCTCACTTTCATCTTCACTGCTATCTCCTTCATTGTCACAAGCCCAATCTCTCTATGACACTACTTCTGGAATATTCTATCAGAATAAAATTATGATCCTTCATCACTTTGATAGTTCTAGATTTATGTCCAGCCATATTTTCTTGACCATGTAGACAAGTCAACTCCTCTTTATCTTCGTTAATATCAGGTTTCATCATAGGAAGCATAACTGCTTCATCTTCATTAGCGTTACCTTCATCATTTGACAAGGAATTTTAAATTTCCTTCCGCTATATCACTTCATCTGTGTCTTTTCCTACAAGACACTCTTCCTCACATCTTGCTTGTCAACCTACAACTTCACTCAAGACAACTTCAAAATATAGATGGCATTTTGCATAGCTTGCAAGCACTTTTACATTGTCCGTTTTAAAATCACAAGACTTGATGGTCTTATTTGATGATTCTGTCACCAAATATTCTCACTGTTCCAAGTCTTCCACATGACTCAGAAAATATTCATTGTCCTTCCTCTCAGCTTCTTCAAGTATAACAGATGAATACATGATGTCCTTCTTTGTTTCCTTCAGCTCTTCGTCATCATCATGTGCCAAGTCTTCTTTGTTCTCATCTTTCACATTAAGCTGGAAATCATTACTTTCACTCAGCTGTGTATGTGCATGTACATTAGACTCAACTGTCTCAGCTTATCCCAGAACATAATTCAGTGTCTATCCTCTTCCTTCATCTTCTATGACAATATTAGCAAATTGTCCTTCTTCATTCTTTGTATTTGTAGACATACACAAAATATTAGTTTCAAAACATTGAGACCTCTTGGCCTTTCTTGAATCTTCAGTCTTAAAGACTTTCTTCAGACACTCTCTCACTTTGAGTATCTCTTCTTTACACTGAGCATTCATCAGTTGCTCTTCTCTCCTTTGTAGCTTATGCCACTTCACCTTTCTCTTCATAAGGAAACCACATGTTTGATCTTCCTTTCTCTTCTGTAACAACTCCATCATTTCTTCCAGATGGACTTTTATCTTAGCCTTCTCTCTCTTATACTCTTCATCACTTAAATTCCTCCATATGCCATTTTCCTTGGCATTTTCTTTCCTCCCTTTGTGGCTGCCTCCTAAATCTCTGCTATGAATCTCAATAGTCATCTTCTTGAGTTTCTTCCACTTTTCTTTGAGTTGCACTTAGCCTCTGCTGTAACAGTCCTACCTGCTACACCTCACCTCACCAAACCTCCTATGTGCTTGGTCTTTTGGCAAGTTTGGTCCTCTTTCTAGAATCCTTCTAAGAAAATATCTATGCTTCTTCTAGGATTTCTCTCACAACTCATCTGCATGAGAACATAACTGTCCTCTTGCACTTCAATATTCACTTGAAATACTAGGTTTTGGCCACACTTCTATTTTCTATTAGAAATATTCACTAGTTTCTTTCATCACCGCCCTCAATGACTATGATATTTTTTGCTGAGATGATACACTTGTACTACTACCCCTTTGCATGCATACACTCCTCCCAAATTAGATATCTATGCCTATATCTTATTGTTCAGGCTCCAAGCCTCTTCTTCTTTGGCATGCAAAAATTTTCCACTCATACGTTCTCTTATAGACTTCTCGACAGTCTTCTATCTTCACGGAATATTGTCTTGTACCCCGTTTTATTTCTTTTTTTTCTTAGAGTAAACTTACCCTCTTCCTTCACATGTCACTGCACTTCTCCTCATTACCTTCATAACTTCTGCATTCACCTTTGATCTACTTCTGTCACGACCTCTTACTCTTCCTATACGTGCAGCCATCTGCTCACACTAAGCCTCTGCAATAACAGTTCTCTTTCACACTGCTAAAATTTACCTTACCAAGCCTCTTCTCAGCCCTTGGTATTTTGGCAATGATGGTCCTCTATCTAGAACCTATTGAGCACTCTTCTTTTCTCTTTCCAGGCTTCTATGGCTACGCTTCTCTCTCACATGAGCTTCTTCTTTCTCCTTCATAAATTCTACCCACAATCTCAACTATGGAATTTATCAACATGAAATCTCTTCCCACTCTGATACGAAAATTGGTGTAGGTGTGTCGATCACAACCAACCCCAACCAACACCTTTAGGATCCGCAGGCTCCTATACTTAGTAGGATGGCCAAATTTAGCCCCAAAGGCCAAATTCTGCTTCAAAAATACCTTCCCGCAATCGCCTTTTCGTAACTCCGTTTTTGCATTCCTCCTTTTTGCATGTGGGATGTGGGGTGTGGGATCTCCATTTTCCCCAAATTGCATTCCGCAATTCAAATTACGGGGTGCGGGGTGCGGAATTCTAATTTCTCAAAGTTGCTCCTCTGCAATTTTGCTTCCGCAATGCTCTCCCACTCAGTCCATGAGTATTCCACTCTCTCATTTGTTGGTTGTCTTTGGAATGTGCAAGATTTTATTTATATAGACATCCAATGTTGTCCACGTCCATAAAATAGGAAATAATTGTCTTCAAATTTGAATTTGCAATTTATTTTTATTTTATTTTGGATTTGATTATTTTAAGTAATTTGTATTTAGAATTTGAATTTGAATCATATAATATTCAAATAAAATGTTTTTAATGTCCACAAGACATTGTACCACCATTTGAAATGGGTTTAGGGTTTAACCACAAGCCATCAAGTGTGTCTAAGTGTCCAAGTGGGTACCATCATCTTTAATGGTCATCATATTCTTCATCAAGCCATTAGGGCTTCCAAGGGCATGCCATCATCAAGTTGCCATCATTCCATATTCAAGAGTATGATCATGGGCTCCATATCATCAATTCTTCCTCCAAGGTTATCATCATATTCAAGGGTTTCAATACCCGATCAACACACACATGACCACTTCATCTCCTTCAAGAGTGCAAGGTTCATCAAGCCATCAAGTGTGGATCCAAAAGCTTCTTTAAGGGCTTCCACACACATGTCAAACACCATACAAGGTCATCATCATCATAATAGTAGCAAGGATCATATACAAGGGTTCCATGACCTTAATAAGGGTTGCAAGGTCATCACCAACACAAAATGGGATTCATGATGCATTTCTTCAAGAGATAAGGGTACAAGGACATCGTGATCATGACAAGAGGGCTTCATGGAATTATTCAATCACCTCAACCTCACAAGGGGGACAATAAGGGTCAAGATTAATCATGACATCACCTGTGGGGTTGTGACACCTTATCCTAGGGTACCATGACCCTGTCAGAGCTTGAATGACCCATAATGGGTCAACACCATTTCCACGATCTTCAACACCATCAGCAGGGTCTTTAGCATTGTCAACAAGGTGGTGGCTCCAAGATCCAACCTTGTCGATACAAGGACCTTTTCAACACGGTACAAGGTGCTTCAAATCATAAACCATCTCTGTGTGGGTCCCAAGGAACTGGATGTGAGAGTACTGGGGTAATCCATGCTTGTGCACTACAAGAGGGACTTGGTGGCATCCATGATAACCTATGGGGCCACTGCAAGTCAATGTTAGAATCAATGAAAATTTCATCAAAAATCTACCCCTTTGTCATTGATGACAAAAAATCATGCTCCCCATATGAGGATTCTCCCTTTTTTCTTCATCTCTCCCCCTTTGGCATTAATGGAAAAGGATGTCCACATATCTATATCTGAAGTCACTGATCACTGATCATTGCTCCCCCTATCAATATGCCAAATCCTAGGAACTGTCTATATCATTGGAGTAACCATATTTTCTCCCTTTAGTTCATCCTCAAGCCTCATGAACTCAAGGTGTAATAAGGTATTTGAGAGACCTTAAGCTTGTCTTTCCATATGGAAACCATCCTCCATGATATGATCAACCTCTCCTATTTGTAACTGTTTGGTCTTCTTCATCCATGCTTCTTGGAATTTTCCATTTCAGCATTTGTTCCATCATCTTTACTGGCTTTCCTTGATGAGTTGTGTTATGGAGAAAAATTCATATGGCTTGGGGTACCACAATAGACAGAGTAACCATAGAAATCAACCCCTTCCCATATGCAAGAGAAATATAACATCTAACACTAAAGGATCTGGAAACATACCTTATTCTGGATGGTTGATGTAGATGCTCATTGAGCTTTTCCAATCTCGCTTGTATTAGCAATTTTCTCTCTCAACAATCAGCAAACAAGATGAACATGCTATATAGTGGTGTTAGACCTACTCTAGCATATATAATCAATAACATATAAGCATTTAAAAGCATCCATGGATTCAATATTAATTTCAATACACATTATTGGACAGGAAAAGATATTTCTATTAATATAAATAAGAGATTACAATAGTGACAACCTTTGTCGGCACGTCTATGAACCGGAGAAACTGAGTCCTCCACCTAGGCCTCCACCACTTCAATCTTGCATCTCTCTATAACAATATCACAAGCAAAGGAAAGCATGGGAAGAACAAAAAGTGCTCCAAGGGTCAACAAAGGGATGCAGACTCAAGTATAAGCTCCAACAACAATGGACTATAGTTTTCTTGCTCTTCAATTCCTCTCCCTTCAATGTATCCAAGGGGTTCCTTATATAGTGCTTCAATGGGGTAATGGAAGGTCAAATTTGAGTGATCTCAAGGCATATGGAAGGCCAAGAGACAAGTGACTTGGATCCACATCAAGGAAAACTCCAAAACTATTTTCCCTTTTGCACACATCCTGATGTATGCAAGTTTGAGGGTCATATCAGCGTATATATGCGAGAATAGGTTTAAAAGTCAGGTATGGAATATAATGCATGTTTTTAGGGATGATATTGGAAACATCAAAGGTACAAAAATGGTACATGGGGTCCAAAGAGTCTGCAGAGGGACAGGGAAGGCCATAAATGCGTGATCCACCATGTGTGGTAAGATCAGCTGTAACAGATGCCCCATAATGTGTGATGTTAGAGGGGTGATACAATGGATGAAATACATTATATGTCCATCCCAGAAGTGGAGTGATGAAGAACCAGGTGGAAGAACCAACCATCCAATAGTATAATACAATAATCAAACTCTGCACATGACTGCAAGTACATACAGTAGTCCCGGATATATAAGAGTACAATGGCCATGAATAGGCATGATACACAATATGACATATGTGGTCATCGCCACATACAATATAGATAGATCAAAATCTCCATTATGGAGATATAGAAAGGATCATTATCTCCATAATGGCTGAAGATATACAATGGATCAAGATCTCCATAATGGCTAAAGATATCTGACATACACTGGAATCAAGTCATGAGAATTGAAATCTCATGAACACTGGCACGATCAAGGAGGTAGCATATTTGGAATGACACCAATCTGGAAAGTCTTCTACACAATCTGCTACGAGTACATGTCCTACTATGTGAATAAAAGTGTTGTGGTCGAACACAGTAGTCCATCATCTGATTACCGGTCATTGATGTATACCGTTAATAGACACGAGATCACCCATCGATAATGAAAATGGGAATCAAGGTACTAGATTGCAAACTAACAAGTGTGAATAAATGTGTTGAGGTCAAAAACTTGAAAGAATCCATCAATCAGGGGACATTGATGTATTCCCAAAACTGTCGATGGCAAGAGAACCTGCCACTGATGACTGCAAGTCTCAAGGAACTCAAAATGACTCTAGCCTCCTATCCTAGAATAAATGATCTAAAGTCGATGGGATGAAATCCACTGGAAGGAGGGCATTAAGGAATCCCCCATCTTCCAACAAAAGGTACTCAACAAATTTGTATAATGTTGAAGGACTCAATCATAATGTGCACAAACCAGGACAAGTACTGGGAATGGCCGGCAAGGAAAGTCAAGAAAACTGAGGAATGGCCGACTCAGGCTTCAAATTCCTTCGAACAAGAGCATAAAGGTGAATGGTGATTGAATGTAGGTAGGATAGACTCAATATACAATACTAGGACATCTATGCAACACAAGAGGCATCGATAGAGGCTCCATAGGGACTGGAAGCTTAACCAGTCGGTGGAGGTAAACTTAGAGAAACAAGTACAGCTTCTAAAGTCAAGCTATTAACCCAACCAACTGATGTGATATATAGTTCTCTATTCGAAGGTGAAACGAATCGAATGCTACCAAAGATAACATCTTTTCCTACTCGATGTTTTGGTTTTTTTCTTTTTTTGGACTTTTTCAGATATTTTGAAAAGCTTGAAAAAGAATAAAAGTTCTTTATAGTTATAGACTAGGAGGAGATGAGTGTCAAGGTGAAAACAAACCAATTCCAAGAAGTGGAATGTACCTATGCTCAATGTAAGTAAACATGTGTAGGATAATGACACTTGGGGGAAAGTCCCCTCTTGGTAAAAAATGGGGAATCAAGCTACAAAAGATATGTAAAATGTCACTGCTTGGCTAGACATGAGACAAGCTCTAGCTATATGTCTGATAATCAAAGTCAGGGAAGCCGGCATAAGGATTAAAAAGGCAGGCAAAACTCATGATAATGTAATTACAACTTGACATATACAAGGAAGTCCTAGGGAAATGCCAGCATAAACTTCAAGAGGAGTATGAGGCTCTTGCTCAAGGACATGGCATGACTAAAAGGGACTCCTGGACCTAAGAGAGGAATCACAACATGGATACCAAATGCAAAAGGGATCTAACTGAGACACCCATGTATAGGAAAGCTCTACCATTCAAATAATATTACTTCTAACAGTAGCATGAAGGTTCCGTGATACCATGGAATGAGTTCGTACCCAAGGTTAAGATGGAATGGTCATAAGGAAATGCATAAGCGCAAGCGGATGTGATATCCTAACCTATATGCTAGTTAAGACATAATACCTGTGATAGGAATGAACGGGTTGAAACCTCGGAGAGAGTGTACAAAAAATGGACCCTAAATGACAACCATATTAGTCCAAAACAACCCAAAATAGTCAATAAAGAATACAAAATATGGGATATAGGGAGGAATGATCATGACAACTGCACCCAAAGGAAACCATGCGGTGAATGATGTGACATAAAAAGGAAAGTAAGGTGTAGAACCAATGTTCATGCATCCACTACCACCCCCGTGAGGGTGACCACTGGTGTAAAGATTGAGAGAAGGGAGTCAACATCCTCCACAAATGGAGTAGAGGGCGGAATGTGACCACTCCCAAATCTATGAGCACGGTAAGGGGCTATGATGCCCCCAAGTCTGACAGCAAGGTCCGTACTAGGACTAAGGACGGGCGATAGGATACCAAGGATGCCGAAAATAAAAGGACCCAAACTCAAGAGAGCATAGATATACTCAAGTAACCGCTATCCCGAAGGTCAACTAGCGCACAAACAACACAGTCCTAAGAAAATATACAGCCAAAATACAAGCAAAGAAAGGGGAGGATATGTGAGCTCTCGAATGCAGTAGGTATGTCTCACCTAGGAGAGGCTCGAAACTCCCATACACTACAAGCGGAGGTATGTAACCAATTATAGTGGCCCTCAGCTTCAACGCCTAAAGCGACTATGCTTTCTGAGCCCTACATGGCCAGGACACCTGTAGAATAATCTCTACAAATACCCCCTATGATAGCTAGGTAAGGAAACTAAGGTCAGCTCAATATCACCAATTCTCAGGAAGACAGTCGCAGGTGGGATGGAAGGGTAGAAAAATTTGAAACTTTTGAAAGAGCCCCTAGATATGAATACAATCCTGGAAATATCTCCAGCGCTCACAGAAAGTGACTAGGGGTCAACCCAATCACAATCGTGGGCACTACCTCATGCTTAACTCCCGTGTAAGAGGAGCGTCCTGAGAAACACTAATTATACTAAGGGTTTCAATATCTCACATGGACAGACACCTAATTGTTTGTGTTCGGTAGTCTTGGAAAATTAACTTACAATGAAATATTCCAAGACCCTAAAACCTAATCTTGTTGGTGCACCCTATAAAATAAAAGAGTGTAATTCATTTTATTATGCATTGATTTTAATTGGCTGTAATTACTCAAAGGGAAATGGACATCCAACTAGTGATATGAATACTCAGCAGTGAAATAAAAGTGCACACGATAACAAACAATGATAAGTGCAATCTTTGTCAAATGAATAACAGCGTATGGCACTACATGAGATGCATAAACATATATTCCTTTCCGAATGTCAATTCAATGCTTCCTATATGAAAGCCTAAATAAAACTCTCATCTAAGCAATCCAATGCAAGTACCTCCTCAAATCCAGATGCAAAAAAATGCAACTACCTTGTATTTTTCAATATAAAAGAATGAAAAATGCAATAAAATTCATCTAAAACTCTCAGTCTCTGCAGCAAGTATAAAACGCAAGCCCAGTAAGACACCAAGACAAAAAAGAGTAATGTACTAATGGAAAAACAAAAAGGATAAATGACTAAAACTAATTTCAAAGAAAAATCAATGAAAATTCCGTCCTTGGTCACAAAAGAAGCATCCAATAGACAACATCAGAACCAAGGAAGACCCAACCACACTCACAACCCACCTAGCAACTTCCCACAACATCAAACTCACCAAAAGGGATGATGCACGCGATTGTTTAAAGAATAGTTGCATATATACGCGACTTTTGGCCAAAAAGCTGCATGTAAACATGAATTTTGGCCAAAAACCTGCATGTATACGCGACTTTTGGCCAAAAAGCCACATATGTACGCAATGTTTGGACAAAAACCTCCGTATACAAAGAAGACAGTGGTAAAAATTAGGCCAAGGGTCAAACCAATAAAGGGGAGTGTTAATGGATGAACATATTATAAAATGCAACACAGAAACAAGGAGAAATAAAGAGCAAGTCAAGAATATCAAGCACATTGTGCCCCCAAACCCCAAAGAAAAACAAGGAACGTCCCCAGTATGGTCACCAATTCTGTTACGGAGAAAACTTCCTATGGCTTGGGGTACCACAATAAACAGAGTAACCACAGAAAACAATCCGTTCCCATATGCAAGAGAAATACAATATCTAACACTAAAGGATCTCGAAACACACCTTATTTCAGATGGTTGATGTAGATCCCCGTTGAGCTTTTCCAATCTCGCTTGTATTAGCAATTTTCTCTCTCAACAATCAGCAAACAAGATGAACATGCTATATAGTGGTGTTAGACCTACTCTAGCATATATAATCAATAACATATAAGCATTTAAAAGCATCCATGGATTCAATATTCATTTAAATACACATTTTTGGACAGAAAAAGATATTTCTATTAATATAAATAAGAGATTACAATAGTGATAACCTCTATCGGCACGTCTGTGAACTGGAGAAACTGAGTCCTCCACCTGGGCCTCCATCACTTCAATCCTCCATCTCTCAATAACAAGCTCATAAGCAAAGACAAGCTTGGGAAGAACAAAAAAGTGCTCCAAGGGACAAAGGGATGCAGACTCACGTATAAGCTCTAGCAACTATGGACTATAGTTTTCTTGCGCTTCAATTCCTGTCCCTTCAATGTATCCAAAGGGTTCCTTATATAGTGCTTCAATGGGGTAATGGAAGATCAAATTCGAGTAATCTCAAGGCATATGGAAGGACAAGAGACAAGTGACTCGGATCCACATCAAGGAAAACTCCAAAACTATTTGCCCTTTTGCACACATCCTGATGTACACGGGTTTGAGGGTCATATTCATGTATATACACGAGAATAAGTTTAAAAGTAACGTATGGCAAATAATGCATGTTTTTAGGGATGATCTTGGAAACATCAAAGGTACAAAAATGGTCCATGGGGTCCAAAGAGTCTACAGAGGGACAGGGAAGGCCATAAATGTTTGATCCACCATGTGTGGTAAAATCAGATATAACAGATGCCCCATAATGTGTGAGGTCATAGGGGTGATACAATTGCCGAAATACATTATAAGTCCATCCCAGAAGTGGAGTGATGAAGAACCATGTGGAAGAACCAGCCATCCAACATTATAATACAATAATCATACTCTGCACATGACTACAAGTACATACATCAGTCCCGGATATATAAGAGTACAATGGCCATGAATAGGCATGATACAAAATATGACATGTGTGGTCATCGCCACGTACAATATTGATAGATCAAAATATGCATGATGAAGATATGCAAAGGATCATGATGTCCATAATGGCTGAATATATACAATGGATCAAGATCTCCATAATGGATGAATATATCTGACATACAATGGAATCAAGTCACGAGAGCTGAAATCTCATGAACACTGGCATGATCAAGGAGGTAGCATATCTGGAATGCCAGGAATCTGGAAAGTATTCTACACAATCTGCTATGAGTACATGTCCTTCTATGTGAATAAAGGTGTCGAGGTCGAACATAGTAGTCCATCATCTGATTACTGGTCATTGATGTATACCGTTAACAGGCACGAGATCACCCACCGATAATGAAAATGGGAATCAAGGTACTAGAGTGCAAACTAACAAGTGTAAATAAATGTGTTGAGGTCAAAAACTTGAAAGAATCCATCGATTAGGGGACATTGATGTATTCCCAAAACTGTCGATGGCAAGAGAACCTGCCACTGATGATTGCAAGTCTCAAGGCACTCAAAATGACTCTAGACTCCTATCCAAAAATAAATGATATGAAGTCGATGGGATGAAATCTGCTATAAGGAAGGCATTAAGGCATCCCCCATCATCCAACATGAGTTACTTAGCAAAGTTGTATAATGTGGAAGGACTCGATCATAATGTGCACGAACCAGGACAAGTATCGGGAATGACCAACATGCAAATTCAAGAAAACTGAGGAACGGCCAACTTAGGCTTCAAATTCCTTCAAACAAGAGCATAAAGGTGAATGGTGATTGAATGTAGTTAGCATAGACTCAATATACAAAACCGGGACATTTCTACGACATAGGAGGAATCGATAGAGGCTCCATAGGGACTGGAAGCTTAACTAGTCGGTGGAGGTAAACTCAGAGAAATGAGTACAACTCCTAAAGTCAAACTATTAACCCAACCAAAATATGTGATATATAGTGCTCTGTTTGAATGCGACATGACTCGATTGCTGCCAAAGATAACATATTTTCTTTCCCAACTTTTTGGTTTTTTGATTTTTTTGGACTTTTTCAGATATTTTGAAAAGCTTGAAAAAGAATAAAAGTGCTTTATAGTTATAGACTTTTATGGGAAGGCCATAAATGTTTGATCTAGTTCCAAGTAGCAGAATGTACCTATGCTCAATGCAAGGAAACATGTGTAGGATAACGACATTGGGGGGAAATTCCACTCCCAGAAAAAAATGGAGAATCAAGCTGCAAAAGATATGTAAAATGGCTCTGCTTGGCTAGACATGAGACAAGCTCGGGCTATATGGATGATAATCAAAGTCAGGGAATCTAGCATAAGGCTCAGAAAGGTAGGAAAGACTCATGATAATGCAATTACATCTTGACATATACAAGGGAGTCCCAGGGAAATGCCAACATAAAGTTCAAGAGGAGTATGAGGCTCTTGCTCAAGGACATGGCAGGACTAAAAGGGACTCCCAGACCTAAGAGAGGACTCACAGCATGGGTACCAAGTGCAAAAGGGATCTAACATGGACACCCATGTATAGGAAAGCTCTACCATTCACATAATATCACTTCTAACAACAACATGAAGGTTCCGTGTATTAATCTTGCACATTCGGATCTAGGAATAAATAATCAATCTCATCAAGAAATAATCAACAAATAGCTCATAAATGGTGTTAATCAGAACCAAAATAGTTTCCTCTCTGTATATTCAATAAACAATGAATAGTTACAATAACAATGTCAAGCAATAGCTTAAATCAATGAGGAATTCGAATACCTAAGGAGGTCATTCGAATTCAATGAGTGAGTCTAGCTTAACTGACTATAAGACATTGGTTCACACTCAGTTAACCACTTGACCAAAACCCTATTTGACTCACCAAACCTTAACTGAAGTCAGAGTGCAATAAATGACTGAATCTCAACTGAAAGAGATCAAACACATGTCATAGCAAGCCAACCATCAAGTTCTAGTGCTTTAATGACTTCAATGAACCCCGATGAGGTTAACTGAAGCTAAACTGATCATCAAAAGTTGGTGGAGGTGCCCCTGTTGACTCCAGATCATTAAATAATCCTTAAATAATATATTTAATGAGAGGAGGCGCCTTAACTGACTGGTTGAACTGATTGTAACCACCAGTTAGCAATTAGGTGCATTAATATCACTCAGATCACCCCCGGAGTGCTCTATTTAGCCTCCTTGACTATAGGAGAAGGATAAGTTAGCCTCCTTGATTGTAGGTAGGCATGGGGGTGACTGGATGATGTCAATTAATGCTCAAGTGATGTCAATTAATGTCAATTATACTTAGGATAGTGGTTTATCTAGGCCAATTTGACCAAAAAGAGTGTGTTTGGTGGTAAATGTCTCCAACACCCCCCCTTAAGATATACTTAGGAAGAGTTAGAAAACATAGATACATAAAAATTCTAGGGCCCCAACAACAAAGGCCATAGGTCACCCTGTACAATAAAGTAACTTCTTAATATAACCAAGGAAATGGGGAAAACCTCATGGGAAAAATACCCCCCTTCAAACTAAGCAGTACATCAAGAATTGGTTCTTCTATGTAGCAACATCTTGATACTGTGCATGTGAACCTATGAATCCAAACTAAATGAATATTTTTGGAGGAATCTTCCACTTTGGAAGAAGAGCAATGCACTCAACTGAATCAGAAATATAAATAGCTGCACGGTGAAAACTGGACCCATGTAGAGCAGCTGAAATCATCTGAAGAAAGAGAAAAGGTTATTGAGGATTCAAACCATGTGTGGAACACTCAAGAAAATGATATGTTGCATCCTTGAACAGAAAACCATGAGTGGTAAAATCAGCCCCAATTTTTAGGAGCAAGTGTCCAAGCGGATGCAGAATGTCTTCCTCTTTACTAGTTCTGTGAGGAGATGAGCATGTGACCAAAGGTAGAGAATCCATGGGACTCTGGAGAGTGAATGATTGAGCTACATAATCTGATATAGCTTCATAAATGGCTAATTATTCACAAAATAAAATATCAGCAACCTCATATGAGGAAACTAACACCAAATCCCCAGCAGCAAAATTGAAGAAGAACTGCGGTACTTGATTTTTCACACCAGAATTGGTGAGAGCAGCTACAAGCATGACTGAAAGCTCTTGGATTTTAAAATATGAAAAAAATAATATCAGATCAGAATGTAAATCAGATATAAATAAGTTCACAATAGATCCAAAACTGTGAAATGAAATCAAATCCCTAGCAACAGTTTTGTAGGAGACTTGCGGTACTTGTTTCTTCACACCGTTGATGAGAACAGCTACAAGTAGTACTGAAGGTTTATGAACCTGAAATTTTGAACCAAAAAAATAATATCAGATCCAAATAATATCATATCAGATCCAATAAGGTTCATGTCAAATCCAAAATTATGGTCAACCGAGATGGTGGATGCACAGTTGTCTTTTTCTTCAAAATTCTGAATTTTGGTGCATGCAATCCTATAGGATTTTGCTGGAAGATATAGATCATGGGGAGCGAATGTGTCACTATTATAATCTGATATTTCTTCCAAAATATCCAATTTTTTACATATTTTCACACCAGCAGCAACATTAGAGGGAGAAAAATCAAATTTCTCTTCACTTTCAGAAGCAATTACTGGTAAATTTTGCATAGAATTCAAAGGAAAATAACCAGTGAATGTTTGCATGGAAGTGCAACAGTATTTTTCTTCAATATCAGATATTCCAATGTCTTCTTATATTTCATAAATATGAGGAGATGAGATATCATAGATCTCATGAACTTTCGGAGCATCAGGAGAAGGAGTCACTGCATGGAGACTTTCTTCAATTCGAATTGAATGTGTAGAAGATTATGCTTCATCTTCATCAGAGAGAGTAGAGGATGAGAATTTTGAGTAAATAACTCTTGTGGTGTTGGGTGTGATCTCCAAAGTTCTATTATGATCCTCATTGTGCTTGCCAAAGGTTCTGTCCAATTTTGTCCAGAGATCCTTTGGGTATTCAGCAGAACCAATAAAGTAGCACAAGCTAGGAGAAAGGGCTAGACATATTGCTCCAAAAACTCTATCACCATCATTTAGCCAGTGATTCTCATTCTCATAAGAATCTTTTCCAAGTCCAATAGACACCTCATAGAGACCTCATCTCTTTAGAGATGCAACCATATTCAATTTCCATTCTGAATAGCTTGTGAATGGGGTGAGAAGAGGGACTGATGAGTCCATTCGAAGTTGTACCTGTTAAAACCTGCAAATCACAACAAAAGGGAAAAATAAGGTTGGACAGCTTACACATTCTAGGATTTCATCACACCTAGAATAGTCAATCAAGCAAGCTTGATCAACAAGTTCTTTACTTGGGGTATTGAGTGGTAAGCCTTAGCTTCTGGTGCAATGCTGGATTTTTGAGCTATTGCTCACTTTTCATGGAGAAATCTGTCAAAAATATTGTTTTTGAGAGATGGATCTTCATCTCACCGTAAGCTATGATAACATATTAATCTTGGACATTGATCTAGGAACAAATAATCAATCTCATCAAGAAATAATCAACAAATAGCTCAGAAATGGTGTTAATTGGAACTAGAATGGTTTCCTCTCTGTATATTCAATAAACACTGAATAGTTACAATAACAATGTCAAGCAATAGCTTGAATCAATGAGGAATTCGAATACCTAAGGATGTCATTCGAGTTCAATGAGTGATTCTAACTTAACTGACTGTAAGCCATTGGTTCACACTCAGTTAACCACTTGACCAAAACCCTAATTGACTCACCAAACCCTAACTGAAGTCGAAGTGCAATAAACGACTGAATCTAAACTGAAAGAGATCAAACACCTATCATAGCAAGCCGACCATCAAGTGCTAGTGCTTTAATGACTTCAATGAACCACGATGAGGTTAACTGAAGTTGAACTGATCATCAGAAGTTGGTGGAGGCGCCCTTGTTGACTCCAGATCATTAAATAATAATAAATAATCATTAAATAATATATTTAATGGGAGAAGGATCTTTAACTAACTGGTTGAACTGATTGTAACCACCAGTTAGAAATTAGGTGCATTAATATCACTTAGATCACCCTCGGAGTGCTCCAGTTAGCCTCCTTGACTATAGGAGAAGGCTAAGTTAGCCTCCTTGATTGTATGGTTTAACTAGGCCAATTTGACCAAAAAGAGTGTGTATGGTGGTAAATGTCTCCAACACCATGATACCATGGAATGGGTTCGTACCTAAGGTTAAGATGGAATGGTCATAAGGCAATGCATAAGTGCAAGCGGATGTGATATCCTAACCCATATGACAGTTTAGACATAATACCTTTGATAGGAACGAATGGGTCAAAACCTCGGAGAGAGTGCACAAAAACTGAACCCTACATGAAAATCATATTAGTCCAAAACAACCCGAAATAGTCAATAAAGAATACAAACTATAGGATATAGGGAGGAATGATCATGACAACTACACCCAAAGGAAACAATGTGGTGAACGATGGGACATAAAAAGGAAAGTAAGGTGTAGACCTAACATTCACGCATCCACTACCACCCCCATGAGGGTGACCGCCGGTGTAAAGACTGAGAGAAGAGAGTCAACATCCTCCACAAATGGAGTAGAGGGTAGAATGTGACCACTCCCAAATCTATGAGCATGGTAAGGGGCTGTTATGCCCCCAAGTATGACACTAGGGTTCGTACTAGGACCAAGGATGGGCTATAGAATACCAAGCATGATGAAAATAAAAGGACCAAACTCAAGAGAGCATAAATATACTCAAGTAATCACGATCCCAAAGGCCAACTAGCTCACAAATAGCACACTCCTAAGAAAATCTACAGCCAAAATACAAGCAAACCAAAGGGAGGATATGTGAGCTCCTGAATGTAGCAGGTATGTCTCACCTAGGAGAGGCTCAAAACTCCCATACACTATAAGTGGAGGTATGTAACCAACTATAGTGGCCCTCAGCTTCAACGCCTAAAGCGACTGTGCTTTTTGACCCCTACCTGGTCAGGACACCTGCAGAATAACCTCTACAAATAACCCCTATGATACTTAGGTAAGGAAAATAAGGTCACCTGAATATAACCAATGCTCAGGTGGATATTCACAGATGGAATCGACCATATGGCAAGGGTAGCAAAGCCTGAAACTCTCGAAAGAGCCCCCAGATACGAATACAATCGTGGAAATATCTCCGGTGCTCATAGAAAGTGACCAGGGATCATCCAAATCACAATCGTGGGCACTAAATCGTGCTTAACTCCCGAGTAAGAGGATAGTCCTGAGAAACACTAATTATAGCAAGGGTTTCACTCTATCACATGGACAGACACCTAATTGTTTGTGTTTAGTAGTCTTGGAAAATTAACTTACAATGAACTATTCCAAGACCCTAAAACCTAATCTTGTTGGTGCACCGTATAAAAGAAAAGAGTGTAATTCATTTTATTATGCGTTGATTTTAATTGCCTGTAATTACTCAAAGGGAAATGGCCATGCAACGAGTGATATGAAGACTCAGTAGTGAAATAAAAGTGCACTACATAACAAACAATGCTAAGTGCAATCTTTATCAAATGAAAAACAGGGTATACCCCTACATGAGATGCATAAATATATATTCCTTTCTGAATGTCAATGCAATCCTTCCTATATGAAAGCCTAAATAAAACTCTCATCCAAGCAATCCAATGTAGGTACCTCCTCAAATACATATGCAAAAAAATGCAACTACCTTGTATTTTTCAATATAAAAGAATGAAAAATTCAATAAAAGTCATCTAAAACTCTCAGTCTCTGCAGCAAGTATAAAACACAAGTTCAGCAAGACACCGAGACAAAAAAGAGTAATGTACTAATGGAAAAACAAAAAGGATAAATGACTAAAACTACTTTCAAAGAAAAATCAATGAAAAGGTGGTCTTTGGTCACAAAAGAAGCATCCAACAGACAACATCAGAACCAAGGAAGACCCAACCACACTCACAACCCACCCAACAACTTTCCACAACATAAAACTCACCAAAAGGGAGGATGTACACGATTGTTTAAAGAACAATTGCGTATATACATGACTTTTGGCCAAAAGGCTGCATGTATACATGGATTTTGGCCAAAAACCTGCATGTATACATGATTTTTGGCCAAAAATATGCGTATGTACGCGATTTTTGGCCAAAAACCTGCGTATACAGAGAAGAAAGTGGTAAAAAGTAGGTCAAGGGTCAAACCAATAAAGGGGAGTGTCAATGGATGAACATACTACAAAATGCAATACAAAAAAAAGGAGAAGCAAAGAGCAAGTCAAGAATATCAAGCAGATTGTGCCCTTAAACCCCAAATAAAAACAAGGAACGTCCCGAGTATGGTCGCCAATTCTGTTACGGAGAAAATTTCCTATGGCTTGGGGTACCACAATAGACAGAGTAACCATAGAAATCAATCCCTTCCCATATGCAAGAGAAATACAACATATAACACTAAAGGATATCGAAACATACCTTATTCCGAATGGTTGATGTAGATCCCCGTTGAGCTTTTCCAATCTTGCTTGTATTAGCAATTTTCTCTCTCAACAATCAGCAAACAAGACAAGCATGCTATATAATAGTGTTAGAACTACTCTAGCATATATAATCAATAACATATAAGCATTTAAAATCATCCATGGATTCAATATTCATTTAAATACACATTATTGGACAATAAAAGATATTTCTATTAATATAAATCAGAGATTACAATAGTGACAACCTCTGTCGGCACGTTTGCGAACCAGAAAAAACTGAGTCCTCCACCTGGGCCTCCACCACTTCAATCCTCCATCTCTTGATAACAAGCTCACAAGCAAAGGCAAGCTTGGGAAGAACACAAAGTGCTCCAAGTGACAAAGGGATGCAAACTCAAGTATAAACTTCGGCAACAATGGACTATAGTTTTCTTGCTCTTCAATTCCTCTCCCTTGAATGTATCCAAAGGGTTCCTTATATAGTGCTTCAATGGGGTAATGGAAGGTCAAATCTGAGCGATCTCAAGGCATATGGAAGGACAAGAGACAATTTACTCAGATCCACATCAAGGAAAACTCCAAAACTATTTGGCCTTTTGCACACATCCCGATGTACGCGGGTTTGAGGGTCATATCCGCATATATACGCGAGAATAGGTTTAAAAGTCAAGTATGGAAAATAATGCATGTTTTTAGGGATGATATTGGGAACATCAAAGGTACAAAAATGGTCCATGGGGTCCAAAGAGTCTGTAGAGGGACAGGGAAGGCCATAAATGTGTGATCCACCATGTGTGGTAAAATCAGCTGTAACAAGCTGTATGGTAATATTCTCATGGGTTGTTTATGTGAACCCCAACAATTTTGATCTTTGTGCCAAAATCCACCACAACCATAACACCTCATAGGACAACAATATGCAGTAATGTGACTAACATGGTTGCACATCGAACGCCTGACAGAGGTGTTGGAATTTCCAACACTTATTTGATCAACTTCATTCCTCCATACTTGAGAGTGTACCTGATTGTATGCCTTTGTATTGTGATATTCAAATCTTCTTGCATTGATCTTCTTCCAAGGTTCACTGGTTCTTCTTGCTGATTGAAAATACTGCTACACTTATTCTGGAGTGTAGGAGTAGTCAACGTTTCCAACAAACAAAAAACATGAATCCACTTCTTGTTTTCTCGCCCAATTCGTAGCAGGGTTTGGAATGATGGGGATCTACATTTCTTGAGCAATCTTGGCCTGCATTTCCTTTAGTGCAGCTGCCTCTTCTTCCATATCCTTCATCTTTCTCTTCGTCTCATCCAATTCTTTCTCGCAGCTGTCTGTTTCCATTTCTACGTTTTCATACTATGGAATATCTGCGTCATACATTTCATGATCGTCCTCCATTATTGCCTTGGTCTGCNTATACGAACAATAGGTGATGGAAGTATTTATTTGACGTGGCCGAAAAAATTCGATGGAGACACTTAAATGATTAAACTAGGTTAAGGATACTCAATGAAGACCACACAAAATGATATTAAAAATAAATTAATGCTACCATTTAATGGGTTATGAGTGTTAGTAAAAATAAATATTTCTGCTACAAAGACCTAAGGGAACTATCACGACAAAATAATTATTTTATAAAGGAATCCATAAAAGGTGCTGAAGGGGAAAAGGAAGTCAACCTCATATACCCCCAGCCATGCATGGACATCATACTCCTATAAACTCCGATGCCATTTCTGGTCCATCCCAAGGCAACCTTGGGTCTAGCCTACTCTTTATGGCTCGTCTTAACTTACCAAATTTGGCTAGGTTAACGAATGACCCTATTAGTCATCAACCTCATTGCCCTCCCATGCTGACCAAACTTCCTTTAGAAATCCCAAAATTTGAGGGAAAGGTGGGCGAGGACCCCCAAAACCATATCATGTCTTTCCATTTATGGTGTTCATCAAACAACATTGTGGATGAATTTGTTGGACTGGGATTATTACAATGCACACTTATGGGTGTTGCTGCAAAATGGTACATCGAGCTGCCACATGCCTCTTACCCCGATTTATTTTCACTTTCCTCCATGTTCCTCCATTACTTCCAACTACCCATCCGATATGATGAGGGAGTGGAAATCCTTCTATCCTTCCATCAAAATACAACTACCCACATCACAAACCATATCCATGAGTGGCGACAGTGATGTAGCATGTGCAAGATCCAACTAGATGACATGATCTTCCTTTACTAGTTTTTAAAGAGCTCACTCCCACCCATAGCCAAGGACATCACCTCTGAGCGATCCCAATCAGAGGAGGAGGCCATCTTAAAGGCTCAACAATTCGACTTAATCTACGCCCAGTGTGGGTATTTATATACCATCAGACAAGATGCTCCCCGTGTTGGCACCTCTCGCCACAATACATCGAGGGCATCCCATGCTACGGATGGTGTCATTGACTCTATCACACAACACCCATAGTACTATGCGGCACCCCCTATGATGCCACCACACCCAGGAAATACCCATAGTATTTCACAACCAAACCATATCCCTGATCACTCATGGATGATGGCTTAGTCTAGAGCCACCTCCTCCTATGCACATCTCGTGCCAAATTAACATGCCCATGGGCCAACTTGGCTGACACAGTCTTATTCAGGCCCAATGGCTGAATTTGAAGCCCCTATAGCTCCTTTGGTCTATTACGCACCACCAGTGTAGCATGCTCCGACTCCAGCCCCATCCCCTCTGGTTTCCACGAGATAGGTTTTCGCTTAGAAGAACCACAACAAAATTTTCCTAAAATCTGACAACAAAATTTGACGACATCCGACGGAAAGTACTATTTTGTCTAATTTTGTTTTCAAATATTGAAGTAGCGTCGAGTTTTCAACCTTCATGGTCGTTGATTTTTCAACCAGGCTTGTTGTAGGATTTTCGACGTCCCCAGAATTATATAATATGTTTTGTCTCCTGGTAAAGTCTATCTCTATCTTCCAGCATGCTTGCTTGAATGTGGCAGCCGACGGCAATGGCGGTTTGGAGGTAAGTTTTTGTGCCATTGCAAAAATTGTGGTTTGTATCTTTAATATGGGTATGAAAACCACTAGATCGGAGGGTATTATTTTGGATGGAAGCATGTCCCTCTGCTGGATAATGGTTTGTAAGTTGAATCTACAATGAAATGCAAGGATTATGATTTTTTATTTGATTATTATCGGAGATGTGATGTTAATATTTGTGCTTTACCAAGGTGTTAGCACCTTGTAATTTTCCTATGGTTGTGGTAGGAAGTCACAGGGGTAACCATTTCAAACCAACTTTAGACTACATTCCAGCCAATGTAGTCAAATATGGCTCTCTCTTGTCACTGTAGCATTCACATATACATTTAACTTTAAACAAGCATGCAAAAGACTAGATTTCTATGGGTAACAGAGTGGTTTGAAAATAAAATGATTGAAAGATAAACAAACAATAAAACCATTAGGCGATGGAGTCACAGTCTAAAACATTTAAGGACATTAAAACATATGATGGAAAGGTGTTTCTCTTATGTATTATGAGTCAAAGTAAGCAAATCATTCAGTTAAATAGATTTAAAGCGATGGTAGACAAAAATAAGGAAAGAGGCCGGTGAAAAACAAGGCATCTATCAAGGATGAATCTCTGAGAACACTTTAACAAAAAATAGCAAAGGGAAATAGCTAAAACAAAGCACCTATAAATGGATGAATTCTATAGCAGCTATTACAATCACATTACAAATATGATTTCTGATGCAAGAGCGCTTAATTAAGAGAAAATTCCTGCATACTAATCTAGAAATGTATTAGCAGACAATAACATACATGAGAATGGCATAAAAAGGAACATAGAATAAACACATACACCATGATGAATCTCATAACCACCGAGAAGTATTTTCATTAAACACTTCCAAACTTTTTTGTGGAGCTACAATACAGGCGCTGAGGACTCAAAAAATGAAAGTTAATCCCACCTCTATCCTCCTCCGTAGAGGTTACATTTATAGTCTCAATTTCCCATGAGATGGATCGTGAAGCAGGGCATTGAAATTAGCTACAACAATGTAGAATAATCCCGAGCCATCATGCTGAATCCTACAAAACTCTAACATGGAATATTCTCTATGATTTACATATAAAACATGAAATACAGAATAACACACATGTTGGATCAAAACAAAAATGTGGCATCTCGGCTCTGGCTTGCTTGACTAACAGTGACGGTTCAGAGCACCCCCAACAGTCTGGTGCTGAATCATTTTTGGATTTCTCTTCAACAGTAGAGATGAAGGATCCTTTCTTCATTACAAGCATTTGTTCTGATACAACTGCCCCCAAATATTCACCATTTCACCTCTTTTTAGGAGACGTATTTCTTAAAATAGGCCTCAGAGATCCACCTGCATACCTCAAATGGTGACAACTTTGTGAAATATGAGAGATTTTTTTCTAATTGACCATGTTCTCAACAAAACCCATGTGTTCATTTGGTCATATTCCCCTCCCACTCCTCACAAAATGCTTTTGAAGTTGATGACTGAGACAACTTTACGAAGTTCTGGAAAAATACCCTGTGAAGATGGCTTCGATTCTCCCAAACCATGGCACGTGCGCAAAAAATGAGAGAGGTTATTGTAGATGATAATGTTATGAATAAAAATTCTCTCAGTTTCTCAAAATTATTCTTGTTTTGGTAGAAACAGGTCTCAGATGTTAATGACTAAAACAATCATTTTCGACAGAAAAACATGTTTTGTTGTAATACATAAAATTTCGCTGAGCTTTCAAAACATAAAACTCCTACACTTTTCCACTATGAGATCAATGTGGACCATTGATTGGGATTAGATATGATCTAAGCCATTCAATAGTAGATCTTGTACTTGATTCCACAGCCACATAACTTTGGTTTCTTCATGCTTATTGGTGGTGCAAAAATCCACCACTATCGTTGATTCATTTCACCCATCAATCTGACTGTTGATTTGGTCCACGGGTTAATTCCATTTCACATTGAAATGATCCTTAACTTATCCATGTTATTTTACAACGTGAAAACTCCCTTGGCTGGTTTTCATGACTTGTGAGTTTGTATGTTTTTAAAACTGTTTTGTGGTAATATCCCACATGCACTAGAGAAATTACATTTTTCGTTGTTTATATACCCCACTAGTTTGATTATATACCAAGCGACAGAGGTAACATGATACTTCTTGTGTGATATTGGCACTTGTATTTTGATGTCAAGCTTTTCTTGGTGTGTTGAATGCGTGGTCCTATCCGACCATATTTTTATATAGACTTCATTAGCCAAGTTAATAAAAATAATAAACTTTGGTGCAAAAACATAAAAATTCGACAATAAAGCCGAATTTAGATATAAAAACAATGTTCATATTTCATTTTAAAATGAGTAAACTCCGTTTTTAATTCACCAAGATGCCTTTCTTTTTGCCCATATGACCAACAAAATCCTTTTCTCTTGAAAACTTTCCTGATCAAGAAAACTAACTACCGTGGAAATAAAATTTAGCACATGTGCTAACAGCAGCTCCGAATCGGGGATGCTATCCTCCTTGTGAGGTAGCAAAGAATCTGTATACCATGTGCCAAATCCATTGGGTGGCTCCCAAACTTCTCTGAAATCTTCAACCTGTTTGATCCGTACCACAATCGATTGTACTCTGCAAATCCGAACTTGAAACGAAACTTCTAATGAAATCAAACTGCAACTGCTAGAAAATAAATTCTCTCCATGTCGAGCTTATTTACACACTCCTACCCTGATTTCTGAACAACAATGCTCAATCAAGTGATTTCTGATTTCCAGTGAAGCCAATCAAACAAATTATCCAATGATTGAGCTCCTTCATCATGCTTGACCAGAAATGAAGGACTTAATGGCAATAGGTTATGAAGAAAGATTTGATATTTATTGTAAGGACATAACCAATAATTACCACTACAAATATTATGAGTGTATCCTTCCACTAGATCATGACAACCTACAAAATTTTCTGTTATTTGTCTTCCATGACAAGGTTGCTCCAACTGAGACTCCTTTAGCACCCCGCCGAAATGTTCTACAACAAAACCATGCAACGAATGTTCATGACAATTTTGAAATGAGACATCAAATTCCTCATTTAAGATATCAGAATCTAAAACCTAATTCCTTTCAATTATTTCAAAGGAAATATAATTGTGTTCTTTAATAGAATCAAGCAAAATATTTTTTGAATTTGAAAAACATAAAGAAATATCCCATTTGGAGTCCTCCTCTCCTTCAAGAAAATCAGGTGAAATGCACTCGATATTTTGAATTGGAAAAACATGAAGACGAATCCCATTTAGTACCCTCATATTCTTGGTGATACCATCCATTATTGTGGGTTTCTATTTCTTGAGGTGCATTATCCAAGTATCCCTCCTCATACTCATCATATATAGGCAAGCTGAAGTTTTCTTTTAAAACATTAGCAACAAAATTTTCAGCATGTTGATTGCATTCTTCATAAAGAAAATTAGAATGACCCTCTTCCTATAAATCACCTTATTTCTCATCATATATAGGTGGTGTTAGAACATAAATCCATCATTAGTACCTTAGTTACACTAATTAGTCAATGTTATTTCCTTTTTAAGCTTTAATACACTATGAGGTGGACTAGGGGTGCTTAGGTGGACATATGCCATGTCAAGTTGAGGTTCTATGACCCACATGGGTCCTCCAACCTAGTAATCCAGCCATATATGCATAGACATCATTTCTGGTGTGCTCCCATTCATTGAATGTGGACAGGCAGGTTGACTTGGGGCGCTAGAGTGGGATTTTCCCCAAATTTGGCTTGATTTGGTGCAATTAATGTTGCATTGAGAGTCTAAACAATCCAGTTTTCCACACCCATGCTTTTCAAGGTGTAATAATTGACACAACACAAATCATCCATGCCACTTCAGCAATTTGTGGCCATTTGGAAAGATTTGGGATGAGATTGGCCCACCTAGGGGGGTTTGATGCTAATTTGGCAATTTTGGGATTTTTGCTCACAATTGGATTCAAAATCCATTTGAATCACTCATTATGTATTTATAAACCTATTAATAACAATTTCAGAGTTAGATAGTCCAAAAATTATCTTGTTTCCAACTATCATTGTGTGTAATTTAACTGTAATTTGATGGTTTTTGCTAGATCTTGCACCCAAATTTGATTTGTGAACCTCACTAACGCTTCTCTTTATCCTGTGGTTTGAATTAATCACTTTTTGGTTCAAATTGCTCACATGGTATCAAATCTGGTTGGATATTTTTGAGTTGTAGACCAAATTCTTGGTGGATTTGAGCTGCTTTGTTAGTGAATTCCAGATAAAATCGAATTGCTGAGTGTAACCTAGTTAGCAATTTCACCACCATCAGCACAGGAAGTAATGGAGGCTACCCACATCATGCTAACACCTTTCAAATTCTTTGAATGGAAGGTAGAGATGGTAATTCAATTGAGAGCGAAGGGGCTTTTCAGAGTTACTATGGGCACTGAAGTGGAACCAAATTCTGTTGTGGAAAAAGCCAAGTTTTTTAACAAATTGGATTAAGCATATAGTTTGCTATGTCTGAGCATCTCAAGAGAGTTGTTGTTCGATATTGACAGTTTGACATTACCAATGGAGGTTTGGGAGAAACTTGAGTCTCTATTTGGAAAAACTGATGAGTTACGTGGTCACCAGCTTGAGAATGAGTTGATAAGCTTGAGCCCAGGGCACTATGAAACAATACAGGATTTCTTCACCAAGTTCAATTCACTTGTATTGCAGTTAAAACAATTTGGGATTGAGAAGAAGGAAGATCAACTGATCTTGTCTATACTTTCAAAGTTGGGGCCAGAGTTCTCAGTCTTTGTGAGCACATTTCACTTAGGAAAAATCACTCAAGAGAAGGACAAATTGGTTCAAATGGGTTCCATCAAGACCAAATATGAAGCACTAGCAGTGGGGGTTTTGAATTCAGTAAAGGGAAAACCCAAGTCCAAGAATTCGAAGTTGTCGGACAAGAAGAAATCAGAAAAACCCAAATCCAGTGAGGGAGCTACAAATCCACCCAAGCAAAAGGAGAAGAAAGGGAAAGAGAAGGACAAATGCTCTTATTGCCACAAATGCTCTGTTTCTTCCTTGACTGAAATAGACATAAGCCAATACTCTATTTCAACTAGTGATGCCTCTGTTTCTAAAACTGATGATAGTTTGCATCTCTTTTGCCATTCTCTGTGTGTCCAAGAGGGAAGTTGGGAATACCATTCAGATTGTTCCTCATATATTTCAACTCCTCAAATTTTATTACTAGAAGGGGATGCCCTTGTGCAATTTCTTCAAAGACCTGATATGTTTTATGAAGAGTGTCATCAGCCTGTTTCAAACTCTGTTAGTGGTGGTTTTGAATAAAATATTATCCCACCTGTGAGAAATTCGAACCAGAAAGTGAGTAATTTGAACCAAAAGAGAATCTAGGAGCTTTAGTGAGGTTCACAAATCAAATTTGGGTGCAAGATTCAGCAAAAACCATCAAATTACAGTTAAATTACACACAATGATAGTTTTGGCTTATGTCTATTTCAGTCAAGGAAGAAACAGGGGAATATGTCAAAATTTACACATGGGTTTTTGTCGGGAATTTTCTTGTGTAAATTTTGTTTATTTTAGTTGAAACCCATGTGTAAATTTTGACATATTCCCCTCCATCTTTTCATGATATTCTTTTGAAGTTGATGACTAAGATGGGATTGGAAAATTAAAGAAAAATATCCTATGAATATGGCTTTGATTCTCCCAAAACATAGAACCTACACAAAAAATGAGAGAGGTTATTGTAGAAGAGCATGTTTGAAATAAAAACCTCCCTTAGTTTCTCAAAATTATTCTTGGTTTGGAAGAAACAGGTCTCTGACGTTAGTGATTAAAACAATCATTTTCAACAGAAAAACATGTTTTGTTGTAATACATAAAATTTCGCTGAGCTTTCAAAACTTAAACCTCCTGGACTTTGCCACTAAGATATCAATGTGGAATGTTGATTAGGATTAGATACAATCTGATCCATTCAATAGTGGAGCTTGTACTTGATTTCACAGCCACAGAAATTTGGTTGCTCCGTGCTTGTTGGTGGTGTGAAAAGACACCACTGGCATTGATTTGTTTCTCCCATCAATCTAACCGTTGATTTGTTCCATGGGTTAATTCCATTTCATAGTTGCATGACCTTTAACCTATCCATGTGATTTTACAACAAAGAAACTCCCTTGGCTGGTTTTCGTGACTTGTGAGTTTGTATGTTTTTAAAACTGTTTAGTGGTAATATCCCACATGCACTGAAGAGCTTACATTTTCATTGTTTATATACCCCACTAGTTTGATTATATACCAAGGGACAGAGGTAATGTGTTACTTCTTGTGTGAGCTTTGTGCTTAGACTTTGATGGCGAGCTTTGCTTGGTGTGTTGAATGCGTGGCCATATGCAACCATATTTTTATACAAACTTCGTTAGCCAAGTTAATGAAAATAATAAACTTTGGTGAATAACATAAAAATTAGAATATAAATCTGAATTTAGATATAAAACCAATGTTCATATTTCATTTTAAAATGAGTAAAATATTTTTTTAATTCACCAACACTAGTACAAAATGAGGAATTAGCTACTAGGTTACTAAAAATTCTAGTCACCACAGGTTTTCCAAGTGATTTACTACTAAATATGAGCCATTTTGATTGACTCAACTATAAACGACTAAAATTAATGACTAATTTAGTCACCAGTTAACAAATATGACTAGATAATAAGTGATAGAGTTAAAAATGACTAAAATAAATGACTAATTTAGTCACGACATAAAAAATGACTAGCTAGAAGAATATGAATTAGTCATTTTTAATTGTATCATGGAAAATTGCAAATTTGGCAATGAAGTGTAATTTTTGTAAGTTGTCTACCTTCTATTAGTAATATTAGTGCCATGCACCTCGATCTTCATAGATCCAACAAAGCAATTGCATGAACTTTTAGCCTTATGGGGGCTTTTATGGTTCGCAAAAAAAAAATTCTCTAGCTTTCTATTTTTGGCGAATCAAAGGTCATGATAATTGATTGGGCCAAAGGTCTCACCAAGTTGCAGTCACTAAGTTATATATGATTGTTGGTTGAAAAGGATTGGGCTCCTAAGTAATTGTTTTCTTTCTTTATCCTTCAGGCACGTACCTGTACATGGAGTTCAATTCTGACGCGGACCTACTGTGTTGAATACTTAGGCTAAGAGGACTAGATTTACAAGTAATTTGTTTGAATCTAAGAAGATGCTTGAAGACACATCTAAGAAGAGTAAATGGAATTGGAATTCAAGAAATTCTAAGCATGGTAATGAGATTGGTGTCAGTGGATAGAAATTGAAACTAACAAATATTGGTATTGAGCTTCACGTTGGGTCTCCACTGCCTTCAGAATGGCATCATTAATGTTTAGACCTTCAGGTTTGTTCTGTGTTTAGCGTGATTATCTATTGTGTTTTTTTTCTATTCATGTTTTTTTTCTTTATTGTGGATGTGGTGGAGATGAAATGGCTAGATCATAATTCCCTTACAGTAACAGAGGAATGCTACACCTGCAGATGCACTATAATAGGCCATAAGGATCAAATCTATTATTGGATATCCTATGATTTTCACAAGCTGTAGCCCCGAAAATAGGTCAGACCTGCCCAGGTTCATAATAATATTGATATGTTTACAGATAAAACTCAGGAACTAGCAATTCAAGGGTTGGTAGACCAAAAATGTTGTGTACAGGATTTCAGACTAAAGGTTATAATATCTAAGAATTTTCTCGCTTCAAGATTCAAGGGAGGGACCTGGACTCATTACTTTCCCTACAGGACCCCTTCCAGGAACACTTATGAGAGGAGTTGTGCAAGTCTTTACCTGATGTTGCACCTCTTTTTTTGTAGTAAAGTATAATGCTTTCCCAAATATGTCTAAAACTGCGTAATCTGCTTAATATTGTTATATTTGTAAGTTTCATGAGCAGCCCCTAGGAATTGTAAGACTCATTGATTAACTTTGGGGATTTCAACAATATCATACGAAAATAAGCCTTCCATTACTCGAAGAATCCAACCTTTTAACAGACTAATTCAGAATATTTTTTTTTCTCAGAAATAAAAAAGCCTGTCCTTGTTATTCTTAGAAGAATCAAAGGTCATCAGTACAATCATCCCATAAGTGGGTTACATACCAAAACAACCCACAAGAGTTCTGCCGGGGGGAAAGGCATAACAACAATAAAGAAAGATCCCATCAGAAAACTGTCTCATCATAAAGTGAGGACTGTCTTCTTATCCACATCTACCGAGTGCCAAAGGGCTCTAAACAACATTCTAAAAGTGAGCACTCTTTCAATCATAACATATATGAGGGAAATGAAAAAATCCCTTTATCATGCTCAAAAGAGCTGAAAAGTGTCCTGAGAAACCAAATGGTTCTCAAAATATTCCTTAACACTGCCTTTACCCTGAGGAAAAGAGAGTGCAGATTTAGAGAGACGGTCAGCCATCCGATTGTGCTCTCGGTAAATGTGAGTGAAAGACAAGTCCTGAAAGCTAGAAATTAGCTTTATTGTCTCCCTACACCAATGAACTAGATTAGGTGGGGAGAGAGCAGTCGATCCCATCGCCCAATTGATGATTACTTAAGAATCACCATATACATGGGATAGGGGGATCCCCATCATTTGGGAAGAGAGAAGAAGTACCCATAAGCTAAGCAATTCCGCATTGGTGTTAGTTCCATATCCGACCCCCAGCGAGAACTCTAAGTAGTGGGAGTCATATAGTTTGATGCACCATCAATGAACCCACAGGGAAAAACCTTGTAGGGGGGCTTCCCCAAAATTTAGCTTCTTGTTTTTTCAGTAACAGTCAGAGGAGGGAGAACTTGTACAGAAGTAATAATTTACTGAACAATACTGAAGATGTTCCTTCATTTCCCCTCGAAAATTTCCTGGTTGCGCACCTTCCAAATAATCCACATCATATGAAAGGGAAGCATAAAGAGGTGCGAGCTTCTTGATAGTTTCCCAAACCAACCATTTAACATGTCCCCAAGAGAAATATACAGTGATCAAGATGGGAGGTTGAAATGATTACACACATGTTCATCCACTATTTTCCAAATAGTGCAGATGGAGAAAAGGTGCTCGTCTGTCTCCTCATCCGCACAGCAAAGAACACAAATACCTGGTCCCGATTTACCTCTTTTCTATAAATTCTCCCAAGTGAGGATTCTATTTCAGAGAGCTAACTAGATAAAACATGATATTTTATTTAGAAGGGCCTTGTTCCATAGATGGGAATCGACAGGATTTGTAGCCGGAGGAGAGGAAGATCTAACAATACAATCGTATGCGTTCCTAGCAGAAATGGAGCCCGATTTTTTGTTGTAAACCCATACAAGGTCATCAGGATGATTAGTGAGGCGAATACCAGCTCTAGATAATCCCTCAACATATTCAGTCCAAATTGATTTGAACACTAGTAGAAAATGAGAAATTAATGATTAAAAA
>LPNX010601870.1:0-13941 GCA_001517045.1 Pseudotsuga menziesii | reverse complement strand
CATTTACCATTTTTCTTTGGAACTATGACTAATGGTGAGACCCACCGACTATCAGATATTGGATATATGAATCTAACGTCTAATAAATTTTGCAATTTTTTTTTACTATCTCTTTCAAATATGGTTTCATTCGACACTGGGATTGTCTTATAGGTTTCCCCCCCTCCTAGATATAGATATGATGAGTGCAAGTACTAGGATGGATCTCCTTCATGTCAGTATAGTCCCACGCAAAAACATTGGAAAATTCTTTCAATATCTGTACTAATTTAGTCTCTTGTAAAGGAGCCAAATCAACACCTATATTCAATTTTTTACCAAGAATAGTTTCAATTGTCTTGACAAAGGGTTCAGAATTGGATAAGTAGGAAAATCTACTTCGAAGTTTGAGAAAATTTCTTTCAAAATACAATTTTCTTGAAATTCACATCCTAATAAATAATCAAAATTGTTATCTATGTTAGGGTTAACCTTGACTCGGGATTGAGTAAAAGGTGGTTTAGGTCTAGCACATGGTTTGGGCACATGGCTTGTTGTAGCCCATGGTATTGTACCATGGTATTGCATGTAATGAATCCTTTATAAGGCTTGAGGAGGATCCATTGTAAAGTGTCCTAGAGGTGAGTGGTGGCTAACTTGCTTGGCCCGGATGGTCGGTTTTGGTCATGTAATTAAGATTTTCATTGGTGTTGGTTTTCCCCGCATGGGGCTTCTAGGGTATATTGTGTGTCATATTGAATCATTGCTTGTAATGTTTATTTTCTCACATATTGCTATATTTTGTTTCTTGTTATAATCCTAACAATCTATTAGTAAAGAACTAGGTCCTTCAAAATTATGTTGAAAATCAAGATTACTAATACAATTAATAATCAAATTTCCTACAGTACCATCTTTAAGTTTCATAGATTATTCAATTGTTGGGATAGGACGAATGGTTTCACTGTAATTACCATCTATATATTTTAACCATGGGACATTTTATGGGATAGGTTGGGATGGAGGATATAAAGAAATTTTTTTAACTGAATGCCCATTTGAAATAGTTAGTTCACCTGACCGAAATCCAGTAAGAGCATTAGTTGTGGCCAACAATGGCCTTCCCAAAATCATGGGGTGGCCTTCGGAGATGGAATTAGGTGCTATGACCAAGAAATCAATAGGATATTCTGAGGATTCCAAGGATACCACCATATATTGATCTACCGCACCTACAGGCATGACTGTATATTTGTCTACTAATTTCAAAATGGTAGGGGTAGGACATAATTGCTCAATCTACAACTCATCCATAGTTGCAGTAGTCACCAAATGTAATGTCTTGGTTTTGACCCCGTTTGCATGATGTATATAATGTAAATAATCGTGGTGAGGAGCTAAAGGCAAAAGCCCCACCATCAATTTGGTTGTGTATGTTTCAGCAATGGGGATAGTTGTCGATGGGATGTCGTGCTATCCGGCACATTGTAGTGTGGCATCATGTGAACATGCACATCAAATAAAATAAACCACAACTAGCTACGACAGTGCAATGTTGAATGAAAAGGGCATGGTTCCAAAGGATAAGGGGTGAGGGATGTCAAACCTTGGTCTATGGGGGAAAAACCCATGTTTTTCCACCTTGTTGATTTTCCATCTTCCCTTGTCAACCTCTTAAATGTATTGTTTTGGGTAGTTGAGGTAGTTATTGTTTTTGGGAGTGGGGTGGCAGAACTGTCAGTCCCTTTCCCACATGTCCACTCCACCCACAACTGCCTTCACTCCCTATTTGGTCTCCATCTTCTCCACGACTCCATTCTCCCCCTTGGTCGGTTGCTCTCACGCCTGGTTTGTTTGCCTTCCTCATGCAGAGGTCTATTCATCTTCCTCATGCGCTTGACCTTCGCCGCAACCTCCATCTTCTTCGTGGTCTGTTCATGCTCACGTGCAGGGACTCTGTGTTGGCTTTGCTCATGTCGGGAGAAAGAGGAATCGTGGATGTTGCTTGGGATTCTTGGGTGCAGGATTTATTTCGCGCTCAGGGGATGTGTGTAAGTTTCCTTACTGATTTGCGGCCGTGCATTTGTTTTTCTCTGTGTGTTGCGGTTTGGTGCAAGTTGCACTCACACACAGACTATTTGGGGCATTTTCCCATGTCGTGAGCCATGCTCACTAATTACGTTTTGGGACTGTTTTCTCCCCTGCGTTTTGTTGGATGTGTTGCTTAAATTCGTTTTGGGCCACTGTGGATTGCTAATCCGTTGGTTGAATTTCCCTTGTCTGTCCACGCTGGGAGTTGGCCTCTCCTCTGTTTATGGACTGTGTGAAGTTGCCCAGCCATTCCATTGGGGAATTGTGTGTGCTGTTGGCTGAAATTTCCCTGTTTTGGCACTGTGGATTGCTTCTATCATTCATTGTGTGTTTGTGGCTGTTGGAGTATCCTGGTTTTGGGTTGTAGCTGAGTTGTTTTGGCCACGCTAGGGCCAAGAACAACTCTGGATTTCCTCGTGGGATTGAATTGTGTGCCATCTTTGGTTTGGGGCTGTCCCTGGTTGTTTTTGCCTTCTTCACAGGGCTGTGAAGGGATTGTGTGGCTGCGGTATGCAGTGGTTGGTCTTCGAACTGTGCTAGCTTGGCCGATTGTTGAAGGCCTGGTAAACCCAGTTGTGTTGGTTTGCTGAGTGTGTCCCCTGGCTATGTGTAAGCCTGCATTAACCCTTATCCTTGGAGGAATCATGCCCAGCTCGGGGGTGGCAGCGTTGCTGAGAGATTGATGAGCACGCTGGCCTATGGTCGGGTGGAATGTTGCAGTGACGTAGCTGGTTGCGGGTGAATTCTTCATCAGAAGATAAGTACTGCTGCTAATTCATCCCTGCAATTTATATTGATGTCAAAGGAATTATCATGAACATGTGAAGGCTGAAAATGTATATGTTTGCTTCCGCTGAATGCTTTGATGGATTATACACCTTGGTATGCTTGTATGTTTAGCATTCCTGTTATGCATTGTCTTTAAGGTTTCATTTCAGCATTGATAACTGTTTATGTTCATGGGGCTGTTTGCCCGGTTGTGGTATTGGTGTTCGTCGCGTTCTCTTCGCCGGCCTGAGGGACGGGGACGTGACAATATGGTATCAAAGCTCAAGGTTGCAACAATGGGCCTCTATGGGCCAAGAAGATGCAGTGACAGGAGCAGAACCGCCTTTTGTCTAGCATATATCAGAATTTGAGATGGTAGCAGCAAACTTCAAAAACAAATTTCTTGCCTAAGTGTTGAGCAGTCTATTCAGTCGGAGCCTAAGCGGAATTGACTTCCGCTGTGGCAGAAGGGTTAGCGGAAGGTACAGCCGGAAGGCCATCCGATGAGGTGCACTAGCAGAAGGAAATTTTGAAGAAAAATTGTCTAAGTGTTCCCCATCGGAACAATTAGTGAAGTGAACTTCCACTGTTGCAGAAGAGTTAGTGAAGAGACATTCGCTGTAGTGGAAGAGCTAGCAGAAGCACGCCCGACAGAGGATGTTTGGAAGGAAAATCACGGGAATTTTCCAAGTGTCCCCCGGAAGAAGATAAGGTTTTGTGTTCTTCCATTGTGGATGGAGAAATAGTTAGGCATCTGACGGGTAAGTTCCCCGACTACCGACGTCGCAAGAAAGTTAAGTATAAAAACTTCTCTAAGGCCGAAATTGGAAGAGAAAGTGGTTTGCCAACCGACGTTGTGGAAGTGAAAGCACTAAGTCTTCCGATCAGAAAGGCCACCGACGCTCGAAGTTAAAATTAAAATTTTCTCTAAGTAAAGGGCGGCCATCGGAAGGATTTTGTCTTTGGTGTGCCGCCGTTGCAGAAGAAAAAGGCATTAAGATTCCTATGTCGAGAAAGCGCTGACGTCGATTTGGCTGTGCCGCCAATCGGAAGAGAAATTGATTTTCTAGCCGTCGTTGCGGAATCCAAAGTGTTAGGTCTTCCGACGAAAGAGAGAGCCGCTGTTGCGGAAGAGTTAGTGGATCGAAGTCGGCCATTGCGGAAGCCAAAGGCGCTAGCCTTCCTATTTGGAAAAATCGTCGACAGTCGACGTGGTAAAAGAAAGTTCAAAATTTTTCTAAGTAACGAAAATATTGGTCGTCGGAAGAAGAAAGTGAATGAGCGTCCTCCGTTGCGGAAGGGAAAGTGTTCCGAGAGCCGCCGTTGCGGAAGGGAAAGTGTTCCGAGAGCCGCTATACGGAAGGGAAAGTGTTTCGAGAGACACCATTGCGGAAGGGAAAGCATTCCAAGAGCCGTCGTTGCGGAAGGATTAGTGGTTTGAGAGCCTATTTTGTGGAATGGTTGGTTGTTTCGGGAGCCGATTTTGCGGAGGAAAATTCTGAGTTTTTTCCGTAGGATTTCCCAGCAGATTTCAATTGTTTTTCAATGGGGTTTTGAGCTATTTTTTGGTGAATTTTCATGGGCTGGAAAATGAGAAAGTGGTAGATGTGCCAGATTGTGTGAAAATCATAGTTTTACAAAAAAAAATGAGGGCACTGCCCTCGACCCTCCCTGCAGTGGTGTATGGAAGCCACAAGGGGCAAGCCCCCTTGACCCCCATCGTCCCTTGAGACAGTTGTTCTTATGAAAAGAGAATCCTATGTTTTGGGAAAATTAGTAAGACCCAAAATTCATAAAAGATGAATAGTGCAACGGAAGTGAAGTGGCTGAAGTTGGCAACCAAAATGCAGCTGTGTGTAAAATACAAAGACTTGGTGAAAAGTCTTCATTTTTAGAAGTGGTGTGGTTTTCACACCCGAGGTCGAAATGGAGCATGTGGATAGGCGTTGGAAATCTTATCCAGTAGGGAATAGGGGCAAGTCACCAGAATCTGAGCATGAAGCAACAAAATGCTAGCGATGGCCGCTGCTATCAATTGGACAAATATGGACAATTGCACACCCAGGGGTAGCAAGGACTATGAAGTCAATCAGTTGCTGTATGGAGGAGTAGTTTCATGCAAGGATGAGGGACTTGAAAAGGGATGTTTCCTTAAAACCCTGTCTTGCTAATTATAACTACATTTCCTAAGTTTTATGCATCAAATGCATGAGGATATGTATTGCATGGATGGGATATTGCATGTTGGTAAGAATATTGGGAATTATATATTTATATGAACCACTAATGATAATAATTTCTTTGATGTTGGCATTAGTGGGAAAACCAACGATGACATGGACACGGATGAAAATGTTGTTGATGCTGAGGAATGTGACCAGCCACCCTATGAAGAAAGGGGAAAAGAAACAAGTCCATAAACAAAAGTTGGTGAGCAAATTCTGCAAAATTCCTGCAAGGGACCAACCAAATTGGTCATGTCAAGGATGTAAGTAAGACCCATGCAGGTAAGGGTTTGCTTATGACAAATTCCATGGAGTGGTAAAGGTAAGAGACCTCATACCATGTGGATGCTGGAATATAAAAAGGTGTCATGCCTATATATGTTGATGATATTGATTATAATAATGCATCCTATATGAATTAGTCATGGGTAGGCCATGCATGGTATATTGAATGCAAGATAGCATGAATGGATAGGCATTGGAAAGATTTTATGAACCTTGCATTTATGCATGCCTATGAAGGGTGTGAATGACTGATTGCATAAGTGTAGGTGCAATGTTGTGATGTATTGCATGAATGCATGTGATATGCGGACTAACTAATGACTGAAATGGTGAATTGATGATAATTCAGGAATCATTTCAGAGGTTGTTATGAATGCAGGATAGTCATGATCAATTGGCCGCCAGAAATGCTCTATGGAAGAGCAAGGTGGTATGAATGATACGCTTGTGAAGTAAGGAGTATCTAAACACTTCATTTAATTGCATGAATGATATGAATATACCTTGCAATGTTAGTATGATAATGATTGCATGAAGAAAATGAGTTTTGGTAATGTTGATGTGACTAACCGCTGGAAGTATTCGAATTTTATAAATTCTGAAAATGCTTCAGTGATGGTTGTAGCAATGAAAAGGTTATATGCATCCAGACTTACCAAGTGTTTGGTTTTTTGAAGCTTATGTTTCAGGTAGATTATTTCGAGCATGGTAGTGAGAGGTAATATCCTGACCAATGCTAGAATCTACCATATGATATGCATAATCGGTTGTTAAAATTCGAATTGTGAATTTCGGATTTAAGAAATTGCTGACAACTACTAGTCACTACTGGCTTGCATAAGCTTGTGTTTGGATGTTTGAAGCTTATGTTTCAGGTAGATTATTTTGAGCATGGAAGTGACAGGTAAGATCTTGACCAATGCCAGAATCTACCATATGATATGCATAATAGGTTGTTAAAATTCGAATTGTGAATTTCGGATTTGAGAAATTGCTGACAACTACTAGTCACTACTGGCTTGCATAAGCTTGTGTTTGGATGTTTGAAGCTTATGTTTCAGGTAGATTATTTTGAGCATGGAAGTGACAGGTAAGATCTTGACCAATGCCAGAATCTACCTTTTATGAGAATAAGTCTCATGGTTGTGAAAGTAGTTGGTATGGGCTGTTAAATTTGAATTGTGGATTTTGCATTTAAGAAAGTGCTAACGACTACTAATCATTGTTTGCTTGTGTAAGATTGTGTCAGGAGGGATGCATGGTAGGTGGGTATTCATGTTATGATAGTAAGCATAAAATTGTAATGGGCATAGTAGTGCTGCTTACAAGAGACCCACAATTGAGCAAGTCAATTTCTGTAGTATATAGAATTGCAAATTCTTATTGAATTGATTGCTAATGTCATTGCTTGGTTATGGAACGATCAATTTGGATTGTAGTATCAGGTAATGGTTGAATTTTTGGCTATTTGATGAATGTGTCAGGGGTACACACTGCAGGAGGACCATGTGTGATGGCCTGTAGAAGCCGAAATTCATGGGAAGGTTTCCCTTATCTTGGAAATGGGTTTCGGGTGAAACGCCATTAGACATTTTGAAAATGTCTCATCTGCACTGCATGTTTGGTGATAACATAAGTGAGATGGTATGGGTTATGTCGGTAATGCATGTGTGAATTTGAAATATAAAAAGGAGTTGGGATGGCTAACTGAGGGACTATTAACTCAGGGAAGGAGCCTCCATTGCTCCTTAACAAACACTACTACATTTCGATCCAAAATCCGACGGCGCATGGATTTATTTTTTTAAGCCGACCAAAAATCACAAAGATAATTTTTTTTTTTGAAAATGTGGCCATAAGTGTCGCTTAAGCGACGGCTAGTCTCATAAGCACCACTTAAGCGACGGCTCTCCTCATAAGCGTCGCTTAAGCAACGGCGCCTTGAGTGAGTGGAAACTATCCTACCTAGAAAAAAATTGATTTCAATAACACACATGCATTATATAATGCACATATGAATTTCCCATAAATTTCTACCTTGATATCAATTTTTGAAGTTTTGTTTTCCAGTTTTTCAACTCATCTCAAAGGCCTTGAAGAGATATCCATGATTATTTTATGATGCTTTTTATGTTTCTACATATATAATTTCTTATTTTCATAGTAATATAAAATAAAGCTATATGACATGATCAACAACTCCTTGGATAAAAAAAATGCATTGGATGAAAGAAATGTGTGGCAAGGCCTTTCCAATAGGCGTTGGAGGAAAATAAAACTATTAGACCCTATATGAAGCTTCTAAGGACCATGGTCCATGAATAAGGACACAAGCCATACAACATGGTATGTGTTGGACATCATTGTCCTCATAGTGGTATGAGAGTGTTAATATGAGGTTTTGTGCACTATGAATCAGTCTCAAACCATGGTTGGGAGAGAAATTGATGCATTTATGCTCTAAATTATGACTAGTAAGCTAATAGGCCATGATAAAGGCCTCAAACCACAAAATATATGATTTAAAGTAGATATTTGGAAAATAAGTGATATCTGGACATATTTATGAGTTTTTGTGCGATATGGATAGGTGTCAAGGCCATAACAATAGTAAAGGGAGAAAAATTAGGGACTTACACAATAAATTCACCTCTAAGGATCATTAGTCATCAACATGAACTCAAACTACAATACGATGCCTTAAGAGGTGATATTTGGTCTCCATGTGGGATATGTAGCATGCACATATCAACAAGGTGTGGTTATAATATGTTAGCTCTATATTTTTCATACATGTATGCACAAACTCTATTAAGTTTGCCTTTGGTTTTATTATGAAAATGAATTTATTTTTGGCCTTATATGATGCAAGTTTATGCTAGTGCTGTTAGTTTTTCAAGCATATATATATTCGAGCAAAGTGTTTACTATTCTTTTACCTTTCTTCCACTTTAAACAAAACTTAGATCTTTAATCCAACAGATAGATGAACACTTGAAATGATAACCAGCAGTAGAAGAAGTACACAAATAAGATCTCACAGATCTTAGAATATGAATGCGCTTCCCTGTCTGATTCTCTATCAAGGCTTTGAATTCCTTAAATTTAATAAAAGCTTCACTCTTTAACTTCAGAAAATAAATCCAACATTTTCTAGAGAGATCATCAATAAATATGACATAATATAGAAAGCCATTCAAAGAAAGTGAAGACATAGGACCACATATGTCAGAATGGATAAGCTCTAAGATTTCTTCAGATTTGCTGCTACTATGCGGAAAAGTCTTCTTTGCATTTTTACCAAGCAAACAACCTTTGCAAACTTCATTTTTATCAGAAGAAATATGAGGCATACCGCTTACCATCGATTGAAGTCCTGGGAGAGCCTTGAAGTGAAGGTGACCGAATCTCCTGTGCCATAGCTCGCTGGGGCTGACTATAGAATGGGAAAGATCACTGGCAGAGTGGTTTGTTACTTTGTAGAGACCTCCTTCTTGAATACCGATGACTTTAGCTGACCTTAGCTGACCATATTTGGGCCAAAGAACGGCTTTACCGTCCATGAAGGCCACCTTGAAGCCTTTATCTTCAAGTGCAGAAACTGACAACAGGTTCTTCTTCAAACCAGGAACAAATAAGATCTCATCAATGTGAATGATGGATCCAGAATTTAACTGAAGAGAGGTGGAACCGATCCCTTTGATATCATGACAAGAGTTGTCACCAAGCTGAACCTACACTGCAGAAGTCTTCTTTCGAAAAAATGAAAGGATATTCTTGTATCCAGTCATGTGCTTCGAAGCTCCACTATCAACCAACCATGAGTTTCGATCAGTGGTCAGGTGACCAGAAAGAGCAGACACCAGGTAGTATTCTCTTTTGTTCTCTTGTCTCTTAGGAGATTCACTTGCCTTCTGACCTGATCCTCCTTCTTCAGCAGTGGATGCATGATGCTTCCCTTTATGGAAGCCTCTCTTCTTGGATCTGCAATCTATAGCATAATGTCCCTTCTTGTTACAGTTAAAACATTTAATCTTGGACATATCAAAATCTTTACCTTTGAAGTTACCTTTGTACTTGTTTTTCTGAAAGTGCTTCTTGGGAGGTTTCCTTCCTCTTCTTGTCTTTGCAGCCAAAGCAACATTTTCAATATTTGTAGTACCAGTCCTTGCAGTCATGCGACCTTCCTCTTGAAGACAGTCATGCCATAAGTGCTCAAAAGTAGGCTGAGTCTCCCTACCATTTACACTGGCAAGGAAAGTATCCCATGAGGGTGGGAGGCCATCGAATATGGCTTGAACAAGATCATCATCTTCAACAGTTATCCTTGTGACAAGTAATTGTTCACGAATCTGAGCAATCTTAGAACAAAAAGAAGCAATGGACTCACCTTTCTCCATTTTCAAGAACTTGAGCTTGTTCTTGAGATTTCTCTTTTGACTAGGTGTAGTCTTCTCATACAGATTCATGAGAGTCTCATAACAGTCTTTAGCTGTCATGAGGGAAGTTAGTATCGGCATGATACTATCTTTTACCGAATAAAAAATAACTCTCTTTGCCTTGGCTTGATTCCTTCTGAAAGCCACCCTACCGGCATTAGTAGCTGGTTCCTCCATCACTGTAGTCACGAACTGTTCAAGCTCCAACTCTTGAAGAACATTCATGATCCTTAGCTTCCAAACACTGAAGTTTGAAGCTCCCTCTAGCCTGTCTTCAGACCTGACAGATATGGAAGACATCTTTGAACAGAAAACTTAGTACTGAGCTAGATAAAGCTTGAATCCTTGGACCTGTGTGGGCTCACGAACTAAAGAAATGAGCTCCTCTTACACCCTGAGCTCTGATACCATGTTAGTTTTTCAAGCATATATATATTCGAGCAAAGTGTTTACTGTTCTTTTACTTTTCTTCCACTTTAAACAAAACTTAGATATTTAAACCAACGAATAGATGAACACTTGAAATGATAACCAGCAGTAGAAGAAGTACACAAATAATATCTTGGTATGAATTAGACTCAAAGAGACATATTCATGGTGGATGAATTTATTCGTGCCAACGCACTAGATCAATACATTTATTTGCATAAGGAATATTGTTTGCTGGAGTTTTTATCCCATATTGGGTTTCTCCAGGGTAAATTCTTGTGCATGTTTGAGATCTTATTTGTGTACTTCTTCTACTGCTGGTTATCATTTCAAGTGTTCATCTATCTGTTGGTTTAAAGATCTAAGTTTTGTTTAAAGTGGAAGAAAAGTAAAAGAACAGTAAACACTTTGCTCGAATATATATATGCTTGAAAAACTAACAAGTGCATTGGCATAAAATAATGTTTATGCCAATGCATTGTTTCACTTATAATGTTGCTTAAAAGAATACCCATAACCTCCTGCTACATGCCTAGTTTACCTTGTCCCACCCTTGCCTACACCCTAGCATATAAGTTTTGACCCCCATTAACCATTGATTGATATAAATTAGTGTGTTAGTTATATGTTTGTGTACATCAACATAGTTCATTTAGAGAATAATTTCTTGAGTAAGATTATGTGGTTGATTGAAGGATTTATTTGTGTGCTTTTTAAATCATACATGAGATTTTAGAGCCATGTTTCACAAAACCTAGGAGAGGGAAAGCCAATAGGCATATATATGTATGGAGGGGTGATGAAAGGAAAATAATATGATTCTTAGTACACTTCGATGCATATTTTGATGAATTTGCACAATTGGTACAAATTAGAAATTTATATTTAGGGGATCATAATGTGTAGGCTACCCTTTTTCCTTCCCCAAACAAATTGCAACCACTTCCAATCATTTCTTAATTAAATCATATGGTCACACCTACGAATAATGGATGGATACCAAATACAAGCCCCTCCTTTTGTCAATATTGCTAATTGGGGGTTTAATGTATTTAACATTATGTTTTGGCAGTATGTGATGTTGCAGCTGAAAGGGTCGGTAGCAATTTCATTTGGGAGTACTCAGGAACCGACAGCATATGGGGAATTGGTGTCCATTGGAGGGTTGGGGTCCAATACCAACAAGAAGCTCAGTGCAGCCATTGCCGCCACACTGGAGAGAAAATTCAATGTACCCAAGTCACACTTCTACATCAAGTTCTATGATGTCAAGGTTGGTTCTCAGTTCCTCAGTTTGTTCTGTTTATGTGAAAATGGCTTCCCAATTGAACCATCATCTACCCCTGTGGTGTTGATATTATGAATTTGTTTTTCACTTTTTGTTGTGGCACGAGAATGGGGACAGGCACATTCATTCACAGAAAATGTTCAGTGCTTGCATGGTTTACACCAGTAGTGTCAGCCTTTGTCTTCTAGACCATCACAGGCAAGCGATTATAGGACTGCTTGATTATTAGCACACCAAAGGTCATTTAGGGTTTTGGGATAACCACAATACAGTGAAATCCAAAAACAAACATCTCAATATTGAACCACTGTGAAAAATTGCATTCACAAATTTGGTATGCTAATCCACAACACATAGAAATTCAGAAACAGACATCTCAATGAAGAACCACTGTGAAAACCTGCATTCACAAATTGTATTGCTCTATTTCTAGTTAATTTTTTGTTGAATATTGACTTGACATGTTCATTACCCTGACTGGTTGCATTTTGAACAAACTCAACATTGAAGAAACGATTGCTTGACATATGTTGATGCTAGTGAAATGTGTGGCAAATGTCTCAATCTAACCTGGTGTTGAGTGATTGAGAGAACGTGTGGAGTCGACATGCATTGGGGAACCCTGGCATTGAATCTGTCTGAGCATTTCGATTTCATCTGCAAATTAAATCGTTCAGCAACCCTTATGGAGGATAAACTATGCGATCTGTAAGTTGAATGCCTTAATCATTGTTAACACAGATCTGTTCTTGCCATTATTTTTACCAAATCGTTGGAGGTTTGTTGGTTAATAGTGTAGAGATGAAGTATTTAATCTTGTGGTTGCCAGTATAGCCATGAATATTTAGTTCTGGATGAAGCAATAAAACTGCTGATGATATTTATTTAGATATCCGTTCATGATTGAAGCCCAGTCTAGTTAGAAATTAGAACATAAAGTTTAAATCGTTTACACAAACTACAGGAAGAAGGAGACCCTGCATCAAAATCCAAGTTGTGTCTCCATTGGAACAATGCTTCTAGAGGGTTTCTATCTAATTTTGAGTTACTCGACATGAATTATATCCATCAAAACCATGACTTTCTGTATGGAAAGAGTTGATTCCATCTTGTGAAGGGAAATTTTCTCCCGGATTAGACACCCTAGGGTCTATGAGAGGTTTCATCTTGTAATAAGGATTTCTTAATATCGCTCCTATTGATGGATCCATCTCTGTCTAGGTTGTTTTCTTTTGCTTTTCCCCACAGTATGGTAAAAAGACCTGTGATGATAAAAATTGATCCCAATAAACTGCAGATGAAGCAAAGTTGTTAACAAACTGTCAAATGGCATCCAACTTCAAATGATAAATATAAAAGGGAAAGATATGCCTGCTGAACTTTCGAGATAAAATTTTATGTGAAGGATGGCATGTTCCAAGATTGCAATCATTATTGTTGTTGTGGGGTGAAAAAATGCAACAAATATTGGTCCCTTTATACGGATACAGTAGATGTGTACAAAGTATCCAAAACTAGTACATAACCCCTGTACCAGAGTGAACACGATTTAAAACTTGGCATTTATCAGGCTTTCAACAAATGGAGCTGGAAAATATGTTTAATCAATAACTACAATGACTAGACTCTCACAGAGAAGAGAATGCTGAGAAGCCCAATGTCCCACTTTAACCTCCAAGCATATGCCTTTGGCTCAAAGATTAAAGCCACAAAAAATGACAGCACTGTTCCTTGGAATAACATGATTGCTGTTAATGAGAGTTGAGCTGGATATTTACTCAGCACTGGAGCCTGTAATCAAAACAATATAAAATATGTCAATGATAATATGTTATATTTTCACTCTCCTCTGTGGTGGTTTTTCTATCTATCTATGTACATATGTTCAAGGGAGGGATAAACACTTGAAAAGTAACCCATCCAGACAAAAATAAACAGCCCACAAACACCATTATGGCCCCGAACATCCATGTGCTGAGTATATGCCCATTAGGCTTTGCGATGACTACAGGGCCCTTGTAGAAGATCATAATAATTGCACCACCAACTCATTCAAGGTTTATATCATTCCTTAATTGGCCAACTCAAAATAAAAACATAATGTTGTAACCTGCTTTGACTTGTCATAACCTGCTTGAAGCAGCAAATTTAGTGAAAATAGTGCATCATCTTCGCATTCTTTTCCATCAAGAACAAAAATCACAGCTTTTCGCAGTGCCCCGACATGCATGCTCAAAAGGGATGTCAATATTTTCAGCAAAACGCTTGATTGCCCATCCTTCAATACGCAAAAAACTAACTGCTCACAAAGTGTGAGTAATGAAGTATCTTTGGATCTCTGCTCTATCCAAAATGTGTCCTCTCTTGAAGAACTTTGTGTTCTACAATACCCCAGTTATGAACCCCACTAATGTCAATCAGTTGCTGAAAGAGATCA
>LPNX010601869.1:51583-101828 GCA_001517045.1 Pseudotsuga menziesii | reverse complement strand
TTATGGATGCTATATAGCTCTCATTGTTCCCTGTCATCAAAAGATCATCTACGTACACCACAAGATACACAACAGATCTTCCAAATTTCTTTATAAACATTGTTGCATCATCAAGATCAAAATGTTCGAAATTTAACTTCAAAAGATGCTCGGTTAACTTTTCATACCATGCGCGAGGTGATTTTTTTAGGCCATACAAGGATTTGACAAGCTTGCATACCTTTTGTTCTTTTCCTTTCACAACAAAGCCTTCTGGCTGAGACATGAAGACATTCTCTTTCAAGTCTCCATTCAAGAAAGCAGTCTTCACATCCATTTGATGAACTTTCCACCCTTTCTGAGTAGCTAAAGAGAGTAAGGTACAGATGGTAGCCCATTTTGCTGTAGGAGAGAATGTTTCTTCATAGTCAATTCCTTCCTTCTGTGCATAGCCTTTTTCTACAAGCCTCGCTTTGTGCTTGTCAAGTGAGCCATCTAATCTGTATTTGTTCTTGTACACCCACTTGCAGCCAATTGGTTTGGTTCCAACTAGAGGGTCAACCATCTTCCAAGTTTCATTCTTCATGAGTGCATCATACTCATTCTGCATAGCTTCTTTCCACTCAACTCGAGTAGAAGCTTCTTCAAAGGAAGTTGGCTCAAAGTTAGCAGATAAATTAAATTCACAATCAAATGATACATCCATGTCATCACCTAAATTATCTGCTTCTCCTCCATCTTCATGTCTTTTCAAACTTCTCATTCCTGTCTTTCCAACTTCATCCGGATGGACACTTTCAAGTGTCTTTGTGGCCCATTTAGGAATCTTCCGTGATGGTCCTGGTTGATCAGCTGGTGGTGCTTCATCATTGATTGAGAGTCTTTCAATTCTCTCAATCACATCATCTAGTTGAATCTCTTGATCAGGTGAAGTAGCAGGAACTTCTTCATGCGGGGGAGTTGGTGCTTCATATGGAAATTCCAAAGGTTGATCCAAAATAGGAATCCCCCCTACAAGGTTTGGAATTTCATATTCATTTTCAGAATATGTCTTTGGATGAGGATATTTTTCCAAATGATCAAGTTGTCTCTCAATGGACTGGTCATTTTTATTAGTCTCAAGAAAAATTACATCTCTGGAAATAACAAACTTCGTGTTTACTTCATCATACAGACGGTATGCCTTGGAGTATTCTTCGTACCCCAGGAAAATGCATTTTCTGCTTCGAGCACCAAGCTTGTTTCTTTGCTCCTTTGGAATCAAGGCATAACAGGTGGAACCAAAAACTCTGAGATGCCTGAATGAAGGGAGATGGCCAAACCACATTTCATGTGGAGTCTTGTTATCAAGAGCATTTGAGGGATTTCTGTTTCTCAAATACGCTGCACATTTTACGACATCACCCCAAAACATTAGTTTTACATTCATGAAGAACATCATTGAGCGAACCATATTCATTATGGTTCTGTTCATTCTTTCTGCTACACCGTTTTGTTGAGGATTGTAGGGAACTGTAGTCTGATGTGCAATTCCATGTTGGCGAAGATAATATTCAAAAGAATTTGAAGTGTATTATTTCCCATTATCAGTATGAAGTGTATTAAATTTCTTATTGTGCTTGTTTTTCTATCAATGCATGAAAGTCTTTGAATGTTTGAAATGCTTCTGATTTTGTCTTTAAACAGTAAATCCAGCACATTCTTGAGTAGTCATCAACAAATGTCATAAAAATACTTATTCCCATTTGTAGAAGGAGTTGGCATTGGGCCACATAAATCAGAATGCACTAATTCTAATTTCCTACTTGCTCTGAAATTAGATTCATGGAATGGCAGCTTACTATGTTTCCCTAATATACATGCATCACATTTGTTCTTCTCTTTGGGAATGGTGGGCAAACCAAATACACCATTCTTTCTCAACAAATGAAGACTGTTATAATTTAGATGACCAAATCTTGCATGCCACAATGAACTAGATGACAAATTACCTTCTCCATGCTGAGAGAGGTAGGCATAGTTCTGAACTCTTGCAGATGAACCCTTTAGCTTCAGCAGCTTCCCATCTTCGTATCCATTCATAATGACTTGGTTGTCAAAGGACTTTATTCTTTCTACGATTCCATCAAACATGTGGATGGAATGGCCTCGCTGTCGAATCTCCACCAAGGACAACAGGATTCTCTGCAACTCTGGAAGATAAAGAACATTCTTCAACAAGAAATCAGGGAATCTAGGCATCTTCAGTCCAATGGTGCCCATTCCCTTTGGTTTAAGACTTGACTTATCTGCAAAGTAAACTATGCCATCTATTGTTTCATTAAGTTCTTCAAAACAGTCTTTTCTAAATGTCATGTGAGATGTTGCACTAGTATCAAGCAGCCAACAATCTTTGTCAAATGAAAGTGAAGTCATTTCATTAATTCCAAGATTACAATGTGCAACAATACAATGAGCAGAATCAGAATATTTACTAGCATCTTGATTTTTATTATCATATTTCTTATGGTTATGCTTGTCTTTGATGGAGTCCCACAAAGCCCAACACTGATCTGATGTGTGCCCAATCTTTCCACAACGCTTGCACTGCAAATCTGATCTTTTGCTGAAGTTGTTTCTACCCCATTTGCCTCTGAAGTTTCTTCTTCCTCTGCCTCTCTTGCTGCTTTCTCCTTTGGGATGATCTTTGCTGTGGTTCTTTGCTTTTTGAGCAAAGCAAAGTGATTCTCCAGATGCTATAGAATGCATCTTTTGCAATTGTTAGTGTAATTTACAATAATGAACTTAATATGAGAAGGAGAATGAGATAATAGAAAAAACAATAACCTTGCAGGTCTACAATCTCTGCCAAGGTGATTTACAATAAGTTCATTTACAAAGAAAATATGTTGTCAATAAGTTCATAAGCAAATAATTCACCACTGGTGATGGTGAGGGAGAGGCACAGCTCTCAAATAAATACAAGATTAGAATGCTTTCAACGCATCTCCATGTAATTTACGTTAGAGTGTTGTTTACATGGGCAATTCAAATCTTCTTATGAAAAATTACAATAATACCTCAATACATTATCTTGTAACAGACTAGTAGCAGCACCCAGAGAAATGAGTTCTCAACACCTCTTGTAGTTACACACTCTACACGCAGTCTTCTCGGTCATAGCAATGGTCTTTATATCAACACATTCAGCTCCACGCAGGCAGCGTCAAGAACTTGCAACATTCTCCACCAGCAGTCTTCAACATAACATACATGCAGTCTTCAACGCATCAGCTTCAACACATCGGTCTCAACGCAGACAATGTCCACATGGAATTAGGGTTTACAACACATCAGTCCTCAACGCAATATATATCAGCCTTCAGCATATATTAGTATTCAATGCATATATCAGTCTTCAACATATATCAGTATGATATATTAGTCACACTATATTTTGCAGTCTCTGTCCATTTCAACCAACAAAAAATTTTACCTCCGTTCATACTCCTTCACGCAAATGAAAAGGAAGCATCGATTCTCCTGAAAGCATCTCACGGGTTCAGTCTTTTTATGTCTTGAACTCATATGTAGCATCGATCATAACTCATAAGCCGTATCAAATACACAATAGAGTCGTCACATTAAACTTCCTGCATAAAACTAGGGCAAAATTAGGGTTTATGCGTTTATCTCCACGCTGGTCTTCACGCAGTTGAAGAGAACAGTCTTCAAAGCGGTCGCAGTGGCAGAAATATGACTTCAGTCTCCAACAAACTCTCAGTGGTGATTACTGAAATCTCTTCATGATAGTAGCATTATTTTATTTAGTCTATTTTTCATTTTTATGATTTGTCTTTCGGCTTTCTTGAATGTAGGATCTCTCCAGAATCACATCGACTGGAGCCATGACATACTATTTTATTCAAGCATTTTGAGAAGGGATCTGGAACAAGTTTTGGAAGTCTATTGAATTCTATGCGTAATACCATCCGTGAAATAGGGGCAAGCACTGGTGGGTGATCCTATCAGTTCTCTTATCAATATGCTTTTAACTTGAGGCAGTTACAGTGGTGGGCTTACCCAGGTAATATTTATAACCATAGAAATTCCACTTTTTATTTAATATGGAACAGCTTAAAGATGCCCATCAATTGCAAGAATACAATATATATTCTTGCGAATCCTTTTCAGTATCGGAATATGTTATTTCCCTAATCTGACATTGGGAATCTGATAAGATCCACAAAATAAATTTTAAAGCACAGTAATCTGTAATGTAATTTAACTTAGAAACGTCAAACCTTTTCATAGAAGCATCCTCCATGCTATAACATTGACTGTGTTTTTACTTTGCTTCATAACAAGACTGGCAAAAAATTCTTCTGCCACACTTACATGGATTACATCAAACATCAAATTTAACATAGTATGTCTCCTGTATATCAGATACCTGAAATTTCTCTACCGGAGGTAGAAGTAGGCAATGAATAGAGATGGATGTCAAGTTCCAAAGTCTTTACGGTTCCCTTTTTCAGTTAATTGTTTACCTGGCCATATGAGCATATTTAGCTCACTTGGAAAGGACGACGGTATGCCTTCCTACTGTAGAATTTGCTTACCTAGTATATAATGGTCTCTCTTTTGAAAAAGGGGTGGCTTTATTTCATCCAAAATAGAACTAATATATATACATATCTCTCTCTTCCCCACCTTGCAGTAGGGTCTGTAAGTTAAATTTATGTGGAAAACAAAAATTCCACTAAATCATTTCATTTAGGAGATGAATGGACACCCATTAAATTTAATAGCTATAATTTTCCACATAGAGATGTCCCTTGGTGGTTTAGGAGATGAATGGACACCCATTAAACAAACTGACACCTGTGTGGTAGTAGTTCTCCTAAAAAGATATCTACTCATTGTTTCGACATTCAGACCACGATAAATATTATCTAGGAAGTGCTTGTGGTAATGCAATGGGTCTTGAAATGTGGAATAATTGCAACAATGGTATTGAATCCCATGGTTGGTAAGTTCTTATACCCTATATATATTGCTTTTTTTTGGGTGGGGGGTTTAATATCCATACAGACAAGGTGTTTTGCATCAACTATTAAAATCGTAGAGGGTATAAAAATGCCTCTGGAAATTTTTTACAATCGCAGCAGGGTCTAAACCTGCACATTTATCGTCTCTCACACTTCTATTGCCTCTCATTCTTAGTTTCATTTCATACATAGCCAAAAAAATCATTCCCTCTCGCACCTCTCTATTTTTGCTGTGACCTGAGTCCTACCCCTGAGAAATGCACGCCATGTTTTGGAAAATGCATGCCCATCAGTGAGGTATGGAAGTGAAGGTTCCTGCTCAAGAAATTCCTTCCTTGTTCATTCAAGTAATTAAATCCACCTAATTGCATTAATCTAAAAACAAAATAGGAACAACAAATAACTAAGGTGTGTTCGGGTACACAAGGTACTCCTAAAAGACTGAACACCTAGAGCAACCACTTCACACAAAAAGATCACAGATCAATATACCGATGTTTGTCACGTGGTTAAAACCCTCGAAAGGGAAACGGTCCATGACCCCAGCCAAATAGCTACTTGAAGAAATTTATTATGCAAAAGAAAGAAAGTTACATGAGCTTCTCATAATCGATCAACTAGCCAAGGACCCTCCATGCTCTTTAAATAGAGATCATGGACCGATCGGGTGTTGAGCCATAGATCAATGGTAGGTATGATCTAAGAGAAGTTGAACCATCGGATCACTCTATGTCTAGAACATATCGTGACCATCAAATTCAAATATTTACACATGCATACTAATGCATACTAAAGAAACACAATTTTACCTAACGGATATATTACACAAGTTGATCTTAACTAACTCCTGAGTGTCTAAATATCCTAACATCCCCCCTTAAGAACAACTTGGAATAGGATTGAAGGATTTACAAAAGTGACACTATTAGGAGAAGGAAGGAGGCATTAGAGCCTAGCCCCCCTTAAGGACACATTCCTGAACTCCTAACATAGATCAAAGTTTAGAAAACTTCGCTTCTGTAAGAGACTCAGTGAAGGTGTCTGCAACTTGATCATCTATAGGGAAATATAGCATTTCAAGAACACCATCATGAACAAGATTTCTGATGAAGTGCATGTGTAGCTCAATGTGTTTGCTGCTTTGATGTAGAACTAGATCTTTGGTAAGCTTGATGGCACTTTGATATTTTGCTTCTGCTGAAGAAAGAGCAAGAGCTTGTTGTTTATTACAAGCCCAAGTGACAAGTCAAGATCCCAGACTGAAAACATAACCTACAGTAGACTTTCGATCTTTAGGATCGCCGACCCAATCTAAATCAGTGAAACCAACCAAACAAAGGTTTCCCCCCTGTACTGTAATGAATCCCAAACTAAATTGTACCTTGAATACATCGAAGTATTTTTTTGTTTCTTTCCAGTGACTTTCATGAGGTGTTTGCATATAACAGGAAACATGACCAACGACAAAGGAAAGGTCAAGACGGGAATGATTCAAGTATAAGAGACCACCAACAAGCTGATGATACAAGGTGGCATCTACTTCAGGGGAAGTACAAGTGGTAGAAAGTTTGACTCCATACTGGAAGGGAGAAGGGGCTAGTTTACAATCTTCCATGTGAAAGTGATGAAGAAGGTCACAAGCATACTTATACTAGGAAAGAAAGATTCCTTCTTTTGGTTTGCAAGACTTGGAGACCAAGAAAATAATGCAAATGTCCTAAGTCTAACATTTCAAAATTTTTCTTAAGATTGGATTTCACATGGGTTAAAAGTTTAGGGTCACTACCAGTAAGGATAAGATCATCAACATAAAGAACAAGTATGATGAGATGGTTTCCTACTTTCTTGGTATAGACATTGGGATCAGAATGGCATCTAGAAAAACTTGTGTCAATGAGAAAGCTATCCATTTTGGCATACCAAGCTCTAGGAGCTTGCTTAATTCCATATAAGGATTTCTTAAGGCGACAGACAAGGCTAGAGTTATCCTAAAAATATCCAGGAGGTTGTTCCATGTAAATTTCCTCCTATAAATCACCATGTAAAAAGGCATACTTGATATCCATTTGATGGACTTCCCAGTTATGTAAGACTGCAGGGGAAAGAACAAGGCGGATGGAGTTCATTTTTGTGACAAGAGCAAAGGTTTCATTGTAGTCAATCCCTTCAACTTGGGAAAAACCTCTGGAAACTAACCTTGCCTTAATTCTTTCAACACTTCCATCTGATGCATACTTAGTTCTGTAGACTGATTTACATCTAACAACTTTTTTTCCTTTTGGAAGAGGAACAAGATCCTAAGTATCATTCGCCATTAAGGAATGATATTCTTCATCCATAGCTGCATCCCAATCTAGATTTCCTGAAGCTTCTGCAAAAGTTTTTGGATCATGATTCTCAAAAACTTGAGCCAAAAGAGAAGAGGCTCATTGAAACTGAGAATGAGTTCGACGTTGATCCCTAGGATCACCAGCAAGATCACCAATTGCTTCACATGTTGAATGGACCCATCGATGAATAATTGGTGCTAGTGCAACTAGAGGAACATGAGAAGGCGGAGCTGGATTTTAATCCTCACTGTCATCATCAGAAACTGGAGTTGGAAACCTAGCAAGGAAGTTGAAAGAAGAAGAAGAAGGCACAATCACTGAATCAGGATCGCAGGCCAAAGATGGCACACCCACCAAGTTAGGCTCACAGGCCAAGAGATTTTCATCAAATTTAACATCTCTTCTAATGATTATATCATGAGAATGTGGCTGAAGAAGTATATAACCTTTTACATCTTCAGAATATCCAACAAATATGCACTCTTCACTTTTAGGCTGCAATGCTTTCCGTTTTTCTTTTGGAATGTGAGCCCATGCTTCACAACCAAACACATGAAAGTGACTTACATATGGTTTAATTTTACTCCATGCTTCTTCCGGTGTTATACCTTGTAAAACTTTAGTGGGTGTGCGATTAACTATGTAATTTGCACAATTTATGGCCTCAGCCCAATATTGAAGACTTAATCCCTTAGATTGGATGATATAATTAGCCATTTCTTTTAAAGTGTGGTTCTTTCATTCAACTACACCATTTTGATGTGGTGTATATGGAATAGTGTGTTGTTGTTGGATTCCTTGTTCAGTGCAAAAAGTAGTGAACTTGTTGTTAACATATTCTCCTCCATTGTCAGATCTTAACTTTGACAACCAGATTGTTTTTCAACAAGGGCCTTGTAGGCAAAGAACATGTTAAATACTTTGCTCTTAAGTTTTAGGAAGTAAACCCAAGTACGTCTCGAGTAGTCATCAATGAAAGTTAATAAATATTTGAAACCAGAAAAGGAAGCAGATGGAAGAGGGCCACACAAGTCACTATGCACAAGCTCCAAGGGAACCGAGGTGTGCCAAGAGGCATGTTTGTCAAAACTATCCTGATGATGTTTTATAAGTACACAACCGGAACAAACACCATCCTTGCAAGATACCATCAGAAGACTAAACACCATATTGTCTTTACATAGTTGTTGCAATGAGCGATAATTTAAGTGACCAAATCGCTCCTGCCAAAGTTTGCTCAAGTTATCACTATGAGCAACAAAAACTGAAGGAAAAGGTGATGACCCAAAGTTTTTAAATTTGTACAACCTGGTAATATCATCAACAGTTCCAGTAGCAAGGACATTTTGAGGATTTTTAAAATCCTCAATTACAACTTGGTGAGGGGTAAATGTCACAGTTTTACCTTCACCCGAATGAGTAATTTGATAGATTGATAACAAATTGCAGGAAATTTTTGGAACACATAGTACATCACTGAAATGACCATTTTATACTGGAACTGTTCCAGATCCTACAACACTTAAAGATCTATCATCACCAACAAATATTTGCTTCGTGTTACATTCATGCATAGTAGAAAAGATGGCGTGATCCTTAGCCATATGATAAGATACTCCATAATTAATGAGCCATTCATTTGAAGTAGAAGAAGAACATGCAGTATAAGAGTAACTAGAAGCACAAAGTGCATGTCCATGAGAGGTAGATTCTAAAGACGAATCTAGGCTGATGTGGTGCTTCTTCATTGTTGCTTCCAAGATTGCCATCTTCTTGAAACACTTAGACTCATCATGATTATCTTTCCCACAAAAATTGCAATGACGCTTAGTCTTCTTTCCTTTTGTCTTGGATCCTTTGTCATTTTTTAAAGATGAAGCTGACTGAGATTGTTTGGGACCCTTGTTGTTTGGCTTATTATTGCGAAAATTCTATTTCTTGGGAGGCTTGGACTTTTCTTTCTGTTGGGACAATAAGGCTTTCCTAGATGTATCTGCATTGTTAATTATTCCAAGATGAATGAGCTTAGCATGCTATCTAATTAAGGAATCACAAAATGATTCAAGACTAGGATCTTAATAGCTAGCTGCAGTTAAGGATTCTTTCATGGAGTAGAATGTAGATACAAAAACAGAATATGCAGGTCCAAGTTTGGAAAAAATATGATAAATACATTGTTTGTTTTCTTTCTTAATATTGCATTCTTCACATAAGAGTCTAATAGTTTTATACTTAGATAAATAGTCTTGAATGCATGAAAAGTCTCTTGGATTCAAAGAAATCAACTCATTCTCAAGTTGATGACCTCGAATTTCATTGTGTTTACCAAACACAGATTCCAAATTTTCCCAAGCTTTATCAGGTTCATCAATTCTAGATATGTGGAATCGCAAATCAGTAGAGATTGACATCCCAATCAATCCACGAGCTTCATCACATCTATTTTCTCATTTAATTTTCTTATCATCATTAGTGGGTTTTGTTTCTTTCCCTGAGGTAATTCTGAAAAGTACCCTACTTCGTAGAACATCCTCCATACGAGATTTCCATGAGAAATAGTTAGAACTTGTAAGTATAATATCACAAGGGGAAGCCATACTGTAAAATAATGGCCGAAAGAATAGAAACTAACTGTGAGGATGCAAAGAGCTTGAAAAAACATGCGTTTAAAAAAAAAAAGGCACTGAAAACTAATCCTGGATGATGAAGTTATGCTTGATCAAAGAAAATATTGAAGATGTCCCCAATAGTGACGTGGCAGATATTAAGTTGACCAACTAAAAAAGGAACCCCTTTCTTCCCAAGATGAACCTTTGACAATCACTTATAAGAAAGTTGTTTTTTAAGTGAATCACTTTTTGTAAAATAAGTGATGTTCACTTTTACAATAATTTTACTTTTTTAAATAGTGCGGCAATAAATTAAAGGCTTAAGTCACTCGTTTTATTTTATTTTATTTTATTTAAGTGAGATGCACTTTTACAATAAGTAACTTGAAAATAGAAATTGCATGCACTAAAAACTAAATTGATAAGACTTGAACTCAAGACTTATCAAGGAATAAAGCAACTTTGAACCAAGTGAGCTAAGTTTAAAATGTACATAAAAGAATGGAAAGAGGAAGGGGGCTTTTTTTTTTTTACTCTTCTCCTTTGTTTCCGTGCTTGCCTTTTTTCTTTGTAAATCACAAAAAAAAACCAAAAAACAAAAACAAAAAAATATTTCCACACTATGGGTGGGGTTAGATCTTGGTTAGATTACCCAAAAATTCTACGTTTTCAATTTTCACCGTGATCGCACAAGGTGCACGGCAAAGAGCATACATGGCCGAGAAAACAAGAAAAAAAAACGTTTCCTTACTATTTCTGATTCGCCGCGATCGCGCAAGGTGCATGGCAAAGAGAATATGCAGCCAGGGAAGGAAACAGTCCGAAACTAAAACAATAAAGATCTAATAATAAAACTGATAAAATATGAGAGATTTAAAAAAATAAATAAACAAATCTGTCACTGTAACATTATACCTTCAGATTTGTCGAAATGGGTGTTTCTAGAACAAACAGAAATGGTTTCCAGTGAAAAGAAAACTATTTCCCAATGGAAACGGTGCTCCGGACGCAATGGAACAGCTCCCATGGGCCACAAATGCACATAAGGTCTAGAACCAGAAACCCTTTCAAATTTTCAGCAACACAAGTTCTAGATCTTGATCAAAACTGAAAGCGGCTCTTCATAAATGCTCTGATACCATGTTCATGTACACAAGGTACTCCCAAAAGACCGAACACCTAGACCAACCACTTCACACAAAAATATCACAGATCAATACATCGATGTTTATCACGTGGTTAAAACCCTCGAGAGGGAAACAATCCACGACCCCAGCCAAATAACTACTTGGAGAAATTTATTATGCAAAAGAAAGAAAGTTACATGAGCTTCTCATAATCGATCAACTAGCCAAGGACCCTCCATGTTCTTTAAATAGAGATCATGGACCAATCAGGTGTTAAGTCATGGATCAATGGTAGGTATGATCTAAGAGAAGTTGAACCGTCGAATCACTCTATGTCTAGAACATATTGTGACTGTTGGATTAGAATATTTACAAATGCATACTAATGCATACTAAAGAAATACACTTTTACCTAATGGATATATTACACAAGTTGATCTTAACTAAATCCTAAGTGTCTAAATATCCTAACAAGCTGGAGTATGAAAAGTTTTTGTTTTGTTTGATACAAGATGGCCAAAACCCCAGAGGTAGTGTTGCATCACATGTGCATAGCAGGGAGGTTTTCATGAAGTTTTGTCTACCTTATTCTACCATTATTTTGCTTAGAAAACACTAGAAATAATAATGGATATAACTAGGAGCTAAAGGAAGAGATAATTAGTGAGGCATGTGCACTTGTAATAACATGTCCCTTGTCTTAGTGTGGCATTCAAGGAGAGATTCTGATGGTTGTTTGGTAAATATTCCAACAATCAATTGAGAGTTTATTCAGGTTTAAAGATAGCATCATGGTAGTTTGTGATAATTTCATTTGATTTAAGTTGTGAATGTATGAAATTATGATGTATTCAACTTTTGAATTGGTTATTAAATGAGCTACATTGTTCAAGGTTTATCGAATATGGCATTCATTTAGCTAAAAATTGCATAATTGGCTATAATCTTGTTATGACCATTGTTGAAAAAATCATCATCTTCTAAGTAATCCCAAGTCAATCTATGCTCAGCCTTGCTGCTGAGATAAGATGAGTTAACTTGTTCCCAAGTCAAACTAACCATAAATGAGCCAGACTTGTGAGTACCCATGGGTTAGAGCATGTCTATGAGAAACTTGTGGGCTATTTACTACCCAACAGATCCAATTTGAAGGCAGAGATGGAAAACCTTATTGACATCAAATATAACTACAAGAAATGAAAATAAACCCCCTCACTTTGAACCATTTCTATTTTTTGAGCTTTTGTCAAATTTTTAGTGAGTTTGAGTTGAACTCTTACACTAACCAGGCTGAGTTGTTCACCGAGCTGATTTTTTCAACATTGGTTATGAATTGTTCAAAAGGTTCTTGAATGATAAGTTTATTTACTATAAGGTATGTAAACGAGTAAAAGTGAAGCAACTTACCTGATTATTGTGTCCCTAGACAATAAATTTTGTCTTAAACACTATATAATTGGGCGATTTTGAATGTAAGACAATTATTATATAATAAAGTTGTTGTTTAAGTTTTTTGATAGCTGTAAAAGGCCATTTAGGGGTAATCAATATTAAGTCAATTAGCATAAGGTTGTCCCTTGGTTTTGATCTCTGCTTTTGCTTGGTGGTTTCCAACTATTTGTTTTGAGTCCATGGTTTTAGACTTTTAGTCAAACAACCATCTATAAATATAGGCTTATTGTCATCATTATATCATCTTGCTTTTGGATTAGTTGGACTCTTCTTTGTCTATCACTTATTGGTTGTTGTGATCTGCTTATAGCCTTACCAATGTGATTGCAAGGCACTCTTTGAAGGCGAAGTCCATATTTTTACACCATTTTCCTCATTCTCATGCCTTTTGGTAAGACAATAAGGAAGGTAGTATCTTGCATCAACAAGGAAAACAAAATTCAACATAGAGGAAAATACATTAATTGTTTTAGAGCCTTGAGCTCTTAATTATCACACCCAGAACTTTCTCAAATCTAGCCATTAACAAACTTCTTTGGTGTTCTGGTTCAATTTAAAAGGAAGATTGTTGAGACTTAGACATGCAGTGAGTTGAAAGGCTCTAGTTGAATTATGATTGATTCCATTTCCCCTCCATCCTGTCCCTATATGTTTTCACGACAAGTGTTGAGCAATAAAATTTGATGCCCCAGCCCTGGTGATGCTAGTGCTGCTAATTTGCTTGGTATGTAGGATTTTTTTTTAATGTTTCAGTGAATTGTGTATTAATATTTCTTAGGCACCCAATTCCCATCAATATTACACCTCTTAGGATTGGAGGGCTACCCTCTCTCCGGTCTGAATTAAGTTTTTGGTTGGTTTTATATGTATTTTTTTGTTAATGTAGGTTTATTATATCCTCATTTTGCTTAGTGGCTTCCTTTTATACATAGTTAACAATTCATAATTATCTCATGGTTTTGGTTTTTTTATACTATATCTTATTACAATGTCCTACACTATGCATAATATCATGCATATTCCCCAATATGGTTATTGCATAGATCATTTAAATGCCCCAATATGGTTATTGCATAGTCTAAGTAGTTATTTTGTATAATGAAGTGTGTTTAAATATGGAAAAATACAATAAAATAAATACTATTTTATTCAAATGTAAAATTAATGTTATAGACATGTCAAATTAATGTGTTCAAATTAAATTTTATTGTAAAGTTGACATTTTTCCATATAAATATTAGGGAGTACTCAATTGTTTAAGATTATAAAATTTTGGAAGAGCAAGATTTGTCTCTGCATTTTTTAAAGAAAAAATTTAGTTAATTTATACTTGTAAATTAAAGCACTATTATTTATATTACCCTTCATCTATGAAAAGCTCGAGGAATAAATGCCCTTCCATTTGAAATTAAATCCCTCCCTTCAAATTTGAAAGTTAAATCCTACCCTTCATATATTACCCTTCATCTATGAAAAGCTCAAGGAATAAATGCCCTTCCATTTGAAATTAAAGCCTGCCCTTCAAATTTGGAAATTAAAGCCCGCCCTTCAAATTTGAAAATTAAATCTTGCCCTTCAAATTTGAAAATTAAAGCTCGCCCTTCAAATTTGATCACTAGTGAGGCATGTTACCATTGAATCAATGAACAACAAGGGTTGAGGGAACATAGCAGAAGGAGAGAAGGGAAACCATGGCAGACTCTAATTCTTCTGTGAAAATAGTCAATCGAGGTGTGTTACCATTGAATCAATGAACAACAAGGGCGGAGGGCACATAGTAGAAGGAGAGCAGGGCATCCATGGTAGACTCTAATTCTTCTACGAAAATAGTCAATCAACTGCACGCACTCATTTTTTATTGCTCACAAGTAGAAAATATCCCAATCCCATTCCACATTGCTGAATTCATTCTCCTACAAATGATGGTATTCTGTGCTTTGATGTTTGATACAAATAATTTATCTTCGAAGAATCCAAACATACAATGACCTACAATTAGAGCATAAATAACATTAACGGTGTAGGACTAGAGGTTTTGGGTAAGAGAGAAAATAAAGCTGCATGCTCTTAAGTAGTATCTGGTATCAGATGGCCAAGGAGATAAGTAGCGCATAAATCCAGAGTAAGAAGTAATAACTCCCTCTCTTGACTTGATAGCTAGGCACCCAAGCACAATGATGAATCAAGGGTTGCTGACTCTATTAACTTAACATATGGATGCATCAGAATAAAGTAGTGCTCTCAAGGTTGCTTATTCCTCTGAATCACTAGAACTCCCAAGTATGTTCTAGAGAATATGTTTTCAATCATTACCCGTTGATAGACCTGGTCGACATTTGTACCCAAAATATCTATTGGTTTCAAAGGCAGGAGTAACGACAACCCCATAGTAAGTCCATTTGTGGTACCCGTTGGCATATCGTTTGAGTTTTGCATGAAAATTTATCGAGGAATATTGATAAATTGTTTGTATTCACTGTTGTTCTAATTAGCGAAATTTGTAGTGCTTTCCTCACTTGTTTGTGAGTGTTTGCTTGTACGGTGTATACATGATATATGTTTTATGGGCATAATAATGGAGACTCATGGGATCTAAAATAAATATTAGACACTTACATAAAGATTAACACCAAATAAGCAACCAGATTTAATGAAAATGGTAGAATGAAGCTACAACAATAGATACCCAAGTGTTTGACAAAACACCAAACCCAAATTTATTCATACAGTGTATTCCAAGGTCATATTTACTTGCACAGTAAGCTACAACAGTGTGTGAACAGTGTCTGATGAAAATCCATAACCCAGTTACCAGGCAGTTGGGAAATTTTCATTGTTTATCTTGGGTTGGTAACTTTACAATGGTATCAAAGCTTTGCGATAAAAGTGTTTAATAAAATATCTAAGCCCTAAAATTTATAACCAGTCATGCATAAATTCATTAGATTTAACTTGGGAAATTACACTTTAGGTAGCTGCAATTGGGGGGGTGTTCAGAGAACATAATTTTACCCCTTGAATATCCTGTGTTGTGTTGATGGGGGTGTTGGCTAACGTACAAGATATATAATTTTGTGGCTAATGTACTGATTTGAGAAATTATTTCCCTTTGGTTAGGTGGCTATTGACAACATCTCGCATGGGTCATGCCTTTCATTGTCTTCTCAGTCTCTCCTTTCCCTGTTTTTATTATTTTATTTTTTATTTCATTTTCCTCTCATCTGCACTTTTCTGTTGAGTCTAGGTTGTGAAATCTTTATCTTTATTCTCAGAAGCACAATTTGTCACATTCTACTGCAATCTTGGCTTACATTGTAATTTTCCATTGAACTTTCTCTTTTCCATGGTTTTGTTCAAAGGAATTTGAATCTTGCTTGAGAGATGTCAGTTTGTCATAATCTGGTGAATCCCAAGCATACTTGATTGATATTAATATTTGATGAACTTCTTTCCATACCAAGATGAACTTACAACTCGCCTTAACTCTGACTTATATATTTTGAACCTAATATGAGATGAGATTTCCAGATGTGGAAGGTAAGGATCTCTATAACGACTTTTTGTACACTGTCACAATTTATTTGCAATTTTTTGACAATTATAGTACTAATCATAATAGTAGCTTGACAGGATTAGCTTTTCCAAATTACAATCAATAATTTAGATGTTATGAATATATGACATCAGACTGAGCTCAAACATTATAATTCTCAAGTTATGTCCTCTTATATTTTGTATATCAAAGCAGGAATGTAGTTTTGTAGGGGATGCCTTTTCTTGGTTTGCATATGATTGAACTGTTGTTACTTTTTTTTGTAGGGGATGCTTTTTCTTATATGAATGGTTGTTGTATGATACCTACCATTTTTCAATCCATCCATACTTCTATAGAAATCAAGAGTTGGTATTTAGATAATCCAGTAACATAAAATTTTCTAGGAATTCATATCTGATTGTATTTCTTATAAATACCATTCCAATTGCAAATTGGTTCCATACATATTGCAATCTTCGCAATGATATACGATACATTGAACTTGTTCAGATATGTATTAGTAGAATATATATCCATGTATCATTATCATTATAAAATATCTACATATATCATATTCATTAGAAAGCATCTCCAAAAACTAGTATCATTAGAAACAACTCATCGTGTTGTCATTTCATCTCAAGTCAATCACCTTAGTTGAAATGTCTATCTTGACCAAGAAATAAGGGATTCTCAAATAAGAATCAAGCCCAATCTCAACATCCTCCCAATTTGATCTGGTCCATTGGGAAATTCCATCACAAGTTGCAGCTCGTGCATATCAAGTAGGGAGCAAACAAGACTTTATGATTGGAGGTAAATGGCATCCCGTAGTGGACTAGGCTGAAATTGATCTAGAGCTTGATCCTGATGAAATGGCAAAGGTAACTTGTTTATTTTTGTGTGGATTTGTTTGTACTTGAAAGGAACATTATTGGATTTTTTGTTTTCTAAATTTGTTATTTGTAGTTATATTTTAGTAGGTTCTGTGCAAATACCTTTAAAATATGTTTTGTTGCTTGTTTACGATGTATGCTTTAATACAAATAAAAATTGTATTTATTCAAAATATTCCAAATAAGGCCAATGAGGACTTCTTAAGAAAACATTTTGATCCCTTTGGGAAGGTACTATTTTCCTCATTGTATCAAAATCCTAGCATGAAATATTTATTCTGTTAGCTGTTGTGATAATCGTATATTGAACCAATGTGTAGAATTATGTTATTTACTATTCCCCCAATTTGCTAGTATGGATGCAGTTGGAGAGAGTTGCAATATCTAGAAAGCATAATATGCTCATTGGGTTTGTCCACTACTCAGCGCGTTCTGTAATTCCTTTTGACAAATGATGTAAATATTTTGTAGATAGTAATTCTTTTATTTATTAAGTTCGTTATTTATTAGAATCGTCAACATAAATATTGTTGGTTTTCTCTAACAATCACCTAAAACAAGATTGATGGTTGCATGAGATGTGCTCCCCCCCTGAAAAATCATTGTTTTCACCTGATGTGTGATTAGTAACTTATAAGTTGTAAGCCAATATAATCTCATCCTAACAATCACCTATCAATTTAGACGATGCTAGGTTTAACTTGCCCATTTTTTGATTCCATTCGTAATTTTGATTTCTAGTGAATTACTTTGAATCATTTCTATTCCCATTTGTAAATTTCTATTTGAATCATTTCTATTCGCATTTTTCCCCTTTATCATAATCCCATTTATTATTATAGTTGTCATCCTTAGCACTGTTGACATTATAAAAACTTCTTTCGATTAATGTCGCTTGTTAGTTTTTGTTTTTCTATCAATCCTTCAATTTTGGTGCTTTATGTTTTATACCTTGCATTTTTCATTGTATCATTTTTAGTGACCATGTAAAAGAATCATCAGAACTTGTACATTTTCCAAGGAAATGAATCCTTGATTCTAATATGCCAAATTGTCTTGTTCAGGTGACATGGTATGTTTATGGATTCATGTGTGGAATTACTTTGAAACTTTATTTTTGGCTCTTCATTCGTTTTGTTGATGGTATATTGTAAAGCTGTTTTGGGTAATGCCAAAATGCAAATTATTTTATGTCTAATGTTAAACTTATTTAATGTTGTATTCAAGGTTCCAACTGTGGAAGATCCATATGAAGTAGTTGTTCTTTCATTGCCTACTTCTGTTACAGATCACTTGCTTCGGATCTTTAGCCAAGGTCTTGCTACTCGATATGATGTAAGTGGTAGTTTTTGTATGCTTTTACAGAATGTTTTTTGGCTATAATAATGGCCTGCTATTATGGCATAAAATAAAGCATGTCCCTTCCACTAACATATTTTGAAGACGTACCTAAAGTGGACTGATTTAGTGTTTGGTCAAAATTATTGTTATTGTCCAGAGCAGAACTATAAAGAATTCTGCAGTACTAATGGTCAATAACAAATAAGGAATGTAGCCAATCAGTTAACCCAGACATATATCTATTCCAGAAAAATGGTTCAGTGTTATTATTATCTTACCTCAACTGTTGTACAAGATCTTCTCCAACTATGTGCAAGGCTAAAAAGGGTGCATGCCATAGCATTGTGTTTCCTTGAAAGAGGTGGATAAGTTTCTTTGCTCATGTTTCCTACTAGTTGCTTATTTTCAAGGTTTAACTGTGTTGAATCAACTATTGTTTGTCATATTCTTAAGGATCCTCATACGCTTCAAGCAACTATGGACTCAGAAATTTGACAAGATATTGTAGCTGCTTTAAATCAAAATATAAGTGGAAGGTTGAGTCCTCATACTTTTATCTCAATATTAGCTCTTGGTTGAGCTAAAGGTGGTTTTCTGTTTGATCCATTTCATATGATGCCTATTGAAAACGTTTTTGGGGAAAATCGACGATAGAGAAGTACTACCTCTATCTATAATCTTATAGGAAGGACTGATGATTATGGAACGACATTTCAACATTCACTTCTCATTAGACTATCTACCCCATTTATATCAGTTATTAGTTGAGCAATATGTAATTTTTAAAATTTCTAGTCGTTGAACATCTGCTAGATTATAAATTGTTTTTCTTGGATTTGAACTTTAGAATTCATAGTTTAAGGACATATATAATGTAATGTGTTTATGATTATAGAGAATGATAGGGTTGTATCAGAGAGTAATATTGAAATTACTTGAGCTCTGTCCCATTTGGATTCTATTTACTGAACACTTCGAAGTGGGTGACCAATAAATCGTTTGAGTAGCTGGGTTGATGATAGTCAACAAGTTAGAGGAATGAGTGGCACTACAATAGAATTAGGAATTGAGGATAATTTTGTTTCTCAGTTATAGAGGGCTCAACCAGTTGATGACACTCGATCAAATTAGGCCCATGATACCATCAGATCATAGGAAAAAGGGGATGCTACTGCCTCACAAGTTGCAGATGTTGGTACTGTAATGATAGAAATTTTACAATTATAGGAAAATGATATATAGAGAACCAAGGAACGTAATCAACCCCATGTTGAAGATAATACAATCTAGCATCCTTTGTCATCCATTAGATACTCAAACCTGTGTATTGATCCTTTTTACCATTATAGAGGACTATGTAATTTAGGTTCTCAAATTCTTAAAGGGTTCTAGCTCAATGGAAGAGCACATGCCTTACAAGCAGGAGGTTGGAGGTTCGATTCCTCCATTCCCTAATGATATTATAATATCAGTTAAAAAAAACTAAATTAGTAAGCAAAAAGTAAGCGATAGGTGACTAAAAAAAGGACCAAAACTCGTATATAAAATTACTAAAAACGACTAAATTAGAGACCAAAACATGAGAGATGTGAAACTAGGCATTAAGAAGGATGCAACACGTCGCGCTAATGATGAAGCCAAACATGGCGTCGATATGGTAGAAAAATAAGACGTTACTTTGGATGCAAAACATGGCGCTACATAGTAAGCAAAATATGGTGCAGCAATAGAAGAAATAGTTGGCGTCATTTTGGTAGCAAAACAAGATGCAAAAAAGGAAGCAAAAAATTGGTGCAAATTTGGAAGCGAAAATTGGCACATATTTGGAAGTAAAACATGGTGCAAAATGGGATACTAAAGTGGTAGAAAAACTGGATGCAATATTGGATGCTAACATGGTGCTATTAAGGATGTAAATATGGCACTAATGAGGGCGTCATTTAAGAAGCAAAAGTGGACACTCGCTAGGAAGCAAAATATGACGTTATTTAGGAAGCAAACCTCGACATTGTTTAGGAAGCAAATTTGGACATTATTTCAGAAGTAAACCTTGATGTTGTTTAGGAAGCAAAGTTGGACGCTATTATGGAAGCAAAAAAAGAGACGCTATTTTGGACGTCATAAAGGATGCTAATTAGGAAGCAAAAAAAGACGTTTTTTGAGACGCTGTAAGTTTTGTCCATGACATGTCCCATTTAGTGTCTAGTTTACCACTCAATGTAAAACAAAATTACACTAAAAAGGGATGCTAAATGGGACAATAATTCCAGGATTTGTTGTAGTGATGATTGTATATAAGTTGGAAAAGACACATAGAGTATAATAAGATATGTGTATGGAGTATTTGTTACTTTGGCCTACTCTACAAAAAAAAGAACATATTTAAAACTGGGGTGAGACAATGTACTTACCTCAACAGTGAAGCCTCCAGCACCACCAACACGCAGCCTCTAGCAACACCGCAAAGCCTCCAGAAACAACGCACGAACCCTCCGGCCAACACACAGACGGACAGGAGTCCAGACGTAGGGATAACTCGAAATAGACAAAATGATACACAGTTGCGTTCAGTTAATACATATATAATGTTTTTCAACCGAACAACTTTTCGGCCAAAAAAATGTTTGCCCGAAAAAATGTTCGGCTGAAATAATATATGTCGAACATTATTTTTCCAGCGATTCTTCCAAATCATGCAGAACAAGGTGATCTGTTAAATTTAACATTCGGCCGAAAAAATATTTCAGCAAAAGTTAGTTACATTCTTTCGACTGAAAAACTAAAATAGTTTGGTCGAAAACCTAAAATAGTTCGGCCAGAAAAAATATTAGTTTGGCCGAAAGTGTTTGAAATATGGATTCTGAAAGTTGATTCTCACAGAATAGACACCCACATTCATGATTTCACCCTTAAATTGTTAAAAGTTATCAATATTGATTCACCCCCCCTCTCAGTATTGTTCATCAATTTCCTTCACCATACTTTATACACTATAAGGAAGGTCCTACTTGAAAACCACTATGGATCAACAAGAAGGGTTAACCACCAACAAACCATCATTATTAACAGGAGAAAACTATGCATACTGGAGTGTGAGAATGAAGTGCCATATGATGTCTCTTAGATGGAAAGTTTGGGAAACAACTGAAAAGGAGTATAAAATAGCAGACATCCTACCTACAAACAGATTGGAACTAGACCAATACGAGGGTAATGCAAAATCTATAATTGCCATCTTGAGTGGATTGACAAACTCTGTGTTTGTAAAAGTCATGTGATGCAAGACTGCCAAACAAGATTGGGATCAGTTAAAGATTGTCTACGAAGGAGCATCCAAAGTCAAATAATCCAAGATTCAAAAATATAAAGGACAGTTTGAAAACCTAAAAATGAAAAAAGAAGAAAATATTGGAGAATACCTTTTAACAGCAGATGAAATTGTAAACTCTATTAGAGGCCTTGGAGGAGAATTAAAAGAAAGAGTAGTCAAAAAGGTACTAAGAACATTTTCGATGAAGTATGAATCAAAGGTGTCTAATCCAGAAGAACGGGATGATCTTGATGCCTTAACAGTAGATGAACTACATGGGATCTTCACTACATATGAGATGAGAACATGACATAAAGATTCTTCAAGAAAAGAGGAAACATTTAAAGCCATAAATGAATCAAATAAGTTTGAAGCCCCATCCAAAAACCATTCAGAGATTTCAGATGATGAAGAATCCCTCTTTATTAAAAAACTTGAGAGAGGTATTGGAAAATACAAAGGAAATCTACCCTAAATTGTTTTAGATGTGGATGAATTGTGCACTTTGCTTCAAAATGTCCTTACCCAAAACAATATGATAGTGATGAGAAAGAAACCTCATGGAAGTTCAAAAAGGGTAAATGGGAAACAAAAAGAAGTACTATGAGAAAAATAAAATTCTTTACACTATGGAAGATAGTGAAGATGAAGATACAAGTGGAGATGAAGAAACAAAAATTCTATTCATGGGACTACTCAAGCTCAGAATGGTGAATCAGATGAGGAAGGTGAATTAGACTTAAAATATGAACTCATTAGTGCTCTTGAAGAACTTGAAAAATGTAGGAAAAAGAACAAAAAGTCAAACCATGTGATTAATGAGTTGAAAACCCAACTTCTATAGGCCAAAAGTATTTAAGAGGACCTAAATTTGCAGCTCAAAAGAAGAATACAAGAATTTGAAAATATTGAAGAAGGATCATGCAGCTTCAGAAAAATCTTGATGAAGAAGCTATGAAATCAAAATTTGAGAGAAACTCAAATATCTTAGATCGTATCCTAAATAACCAAAGACCTTCAAAAGATAAATCTGGACTAGGATATAGGCCAAACTATTATTCGTTCGTGAACCAAGGTGGAAATAAGAAAAGATATGTTGCCACAATAAAGAGTCCAGTTAAGAAGGAAGAAAGAAATAAATCTTTTCCAAACTCTCATGCAAAGAACAGGATTAATGTGATGACTAATAAACCAATGATGAACAGATATCAACAGATATTCCTTGGTCATTGTTACTCTTGTAATAACTTTGGTCATAAAGACATAAATTGCAGAGCCTAATCATGAATTGGATGTTTCCCCATTTGGTGTTTTACCCCTCTCACTATTTGTGATTACCATCACACACATCACCACTAATGGATAATGGATTAGTTTCCCTCTTTTTTTATGTGTGGATACCTATATGCATTAGGTGGTTTTCCACTTTCTTATGAAACTTTTTTTTTCTTTGGATTAATACAATGCATAGAGTGATGGGAGGGTCAACTTCCTTTTTGGTTCAAATATTTATTTTTTATTTTTTGATGGGAGGTTCAACTTCCATTTTGGTTCAAAACCATCCTACCCCATCTATGAAGTTATGTTTTCTGATAAAATATTATCATTAATTCAAAGATTTAAGAGGAGAACCACCTCTACAAAACAAAGGAGGATTCTCCCTACTCCCCACAAGGATTCCCCTCATATTTGACCTTTTCCCCTTGTTGTAGGCTGGTCCTTAAGATGCATTTTTATCTCCTTTATTGCTTTATGAACATATATTTATTCTTGAAGAATTTAAATGCACTTTTCCTTATATTACGGTTGTTTTTTTCTATCACACCTATTTGGTTATAATGTTCTTTGCAAGGCTATAACCAATCACATGCATGCTCATCATGAGCGATGGATAAAATTCCTAAGATGATGTTTTGAATTTGATTGGTTTGTGTATTTGAAGGATTATAGCATGGTCCATACCAGTCACATGAAGACCTAGTTAGTGTTCCTATGATCAATATTTTGTTATTCCATTAACTAGGGTTGGAAAATGAGGGATGGTGTGAATTACAGCTAAGTTAAAGGGAGAGAACATGATGCTGGCCACATACATATCCATTACTATGTTATTTAATTAAAAATATTAAAATTCATAAACTCAAAAATAGTGTCCCAAAATACTAACAATGCTTCTACTAATATTCTTAAAAATAAAGGACACTTACAGTTTTATATGAAACATAAGTCCATGTAATAATCCATTGTTTACATATAAGAATCCTTCTGTTAGCACTCCATTTGAAATGGTCGATTTATGGGCCTAACAAAGCCCGAAAAGGGTCCTATTCATTTGAAAATTATGTGAATGCCCTTCAGATTATCAGAGGCACATTTTCCATGTTCTAAGACCATCAGATAAGGAAGAAGAGCGATGATAGATCGTGGTTTTGGCCAAAGATGTGAGAGAATGGTTAAAGTTTGGCATTCACAGAGTCTGTTACAACTGGCAAACAATGAAGGGCCAAGATCAAGGCAAAGCCCGATCGACAGCCCGAAGCAGTTTCACTGAGCAAACATGCTCAATAGAAGGAACTTTCCCAAATCGCGAAACAGGTTAAAGGGTAGAAACATCTAACGGAGGAGCTGAGAGCATGAGTAGATATAGGGTCCCAGCTGATTTTGCAAGCTAGACTTGTGCAGATAAAGTTGTGATTCCAAATCATGAAAAGTGGTACCAGCTGCAAATATCAACGGTCACGACGAAGAAGGGAATAGATCCACGGCTGTGGCTCTTTTTGCGATCTGAACTAGCGCAGATAACGTTAGGGTCCCAATTCATGAAGAGGTGGTAGGACCCGCTCAGATAGACGGTTGCACGAAAGGGTCAATCACAATAGATGGGTAAGAACATGCCTCGATCTAAAGATGCTCGTTGTATCAAGAGAGAAGGAGGTGGTGGATGAGGTTGAGCAAGGGAAAGATGCAAACTGCCCTGCCAGTGTGTGCCCATGTAGAAAGTCGCATTTGAACACGGAAAAAACACACACTTTGGATAGAAAAAGGGCATTATGCTAACTCATCAGGCTGGATAAAAGGTCCAAAACCCAGTAACTGGTGACTCACCTAAAAGCAAATGGAAAGGAGTCATACTCAAAATCCACAATAGTAGCCGAGCACGTTAAGCTGTCACTCAGGCCGAGTGCACCCACTTTCTCCATGATGTTTATTCACATTTGTAAATTGTGGTGATAGTTCCACTCCCTAGACTATTAATGTTTGATTGTGACTGGAAACAGTTTTTAGGTTTGTTTCGGAGAGTAATCTTAGCACTGAAATAGTATAAATACACTCTCGATAGAGGGAGAAAAAAGTAGGTTGGTTGGGAAACTTTCAAGGGTTGAGGCTCTCCGTTGTAAATAGTCTCTGATTTCCATGTTACAAATAAATTTGCAGAGGAAAGATTGTCTTTCAAGACAGAGATTCCTGTGTCGTTGCTTCTTTCAATATGTAATTTCTTTGCGTGAAATGTTCATCCTATTTTCATTCCAGTTTCTTAATTTCTTTCATGTCTGAAATGAGTGTATAACAATTTGGAATTCATACATGCTATGATCCGTCTGTTGTTTCAGATATTCATTTCAATTTTCTTCTAATGTTGCATAGAATTCATCTTGTTGGTGCTCTGCGTGCTGGACTGCTCCTTCTCATCTACTAATCACCAGCTAAAATCTCCTGATTGCAAGATCGACAGCTATCTTGCCTCTGTTTGTAAATTCACGCCATTCTTGACCTCTAGCAAAATGTTCCCTACCCGGACCTTCGACTCCATTTCCAATGGTCCCTTACTTTGATAGTCCCACCTACATCTTACATTAACACACCCCTCCCATTCAGGAGTCTGGCCTCCTAACCATTCTTGATCGAATATACTACGTGAAGTAAACTTGAAAACAAGCGAGAGATCCCTCTCTGACTGCACAAGGCCATAGGCGCAGTCTAAAGCGGTTCTTTTGTTGCCTGTGAGAGAACCCTTTTCTGCCCAACCTATGGCCTCAATCTCGGTGCTAACAAATTGGCACCGCTGCTAGGGACAAGATTGAAGATCATCCCTGGGAAGAATGACATAGTTTTAGATATGGTTGTTGATGGTGAACAATGATCAGACATCAAGAAGTTTGAGCACTTTTCACCTAGTGACTCCACTCATGAAGGATTCATACTTCAGCGACTGCACTGGTGGTATGACCCAGAAATCAAATTGTCAAAAAAATTGACAGGCTCCACCAAGAAAAATGGACTCCTTGTAAGGCCTAAAAATGCATGGTGAAATGTTAATATACTCAAGCTTACGTTTCTTCCAAGATTCCTTGTCTTGTCTTGTAAGTTTGTTCTTATCCTTTCCTAGATTTATCAAAACAACCTTCTATGGTTCAATTCGTTTGGAATAGAGCTATGAATATATTCATGTTTATCCTTCTTTACAAACCAAAAGCATTGCATCGTCTTGTACATTTGATTTTGACCAAGATTTTTCTTTCGAAGATCCTGACGTTAAAGGTCACCCTTGTGAACCTCATGAAATATCAGTTAAAAGTGTATCTATTGTGCCTATAACTAGGTCTCTCCCAGTATTCCAAGCCGGTACAAACCACTACAATTGCCTCCTATCCTCTATGATTTTCCTGCAAAACATTACAGGTACCTCCCCAAATTTGATGGAGAATCCAAAGACTTCACTGCTGAGAAACATTTACAAGCCTTTGAACATTTCTCTGGCCTTTTTGAGATAGAACATGATGATGTTTGCATGAGAGATTTTGTCCAGTCTTTGCAAGGAGATGCTAAAGAATGGTTCAAACACTTGCAGCCTAAGTCCATTAATACCTGGGAAGAGTTCTCTTACGCCTTTTTAAATTTTTGGGGTAGGAGAAGGTCACTGGATCAAATACTTTCAGAATTTTATTCCCTGAAGAGGCATGAGGGTGAGTTCATATCTAGTTTTAACATAAGATTTGCAAGCTTTTATTATAACTGTTGGGGAACCTATATGCAATCTAATAAAAGCTAACATACAGATTGTTCAATATTTATTGTCAACCCAGGGAATTCTTTTATTTCAAGGATAATATGCACTATATATGCTTAAACACTAAGTTGTTGTAAGTAAATGATCCTATTTTCTTGTTCAGCCACGCTCATCCCATAATCCACTTAATCTGATTTACTTTCTCAAGAATACAGCCACAAATACCTTTTACGATTCTTAATCTAGAATTGAAAGATTCAGGAAATAACATCTAGATTACTCTTGCAGAAAATAAAATCCTGATTTCCAAACCATCTAAGATTCACCCAATTATATTGATCTAGTTATTCTAGGAATCCAAAGGACATGAATTGAATTCAGCTATTCTAGAAATTCAAAGTACAGGAATGAAATTCTGCAACTATAAAAGCAAAGGAATGAACATCAAAGATCTACGGAAACAACAATTGAAAGAACTAGGGATGAACAGGGTTGTCACAGCTATCACACGGTGCACAAGGGACAATTACCTCTACAGTCAACTGGCACACATTACCACTGAAATCTTACAAGAAATGCAATTACTATTTATCCAATAACAGACTGTCAATCAATATCTCTTGTAGCTTACTATGAATAAATAAAATTATCACAAAATCACACAACAGAATAAATACCTAATTAACTCAGCAATCCCTATGGGAAGGCGGGCCCAGCCTTCACACAGAGATGCTGAAAATAACACACGTTAAAACACCAAGATCTGAATCAAACTCCTTGTATTAGAGAGGGAAGATGAATCACGCAACCTCAGTCACAACTGATACAATAATTTAGTTAAAATGTTCAACCCCTGGCTTAGAATAGTCCCCCATATTTATACAATTATAGTCATAACATCCTCTTCCTATTATTGGGCAGTCATGAAGATCTCTGATCTTCAGGCTGCCCCAGTTACAATAAACTATTACAATTGTGGCAGGATGAGAGTAGAAGATATCGGGAAGTTGTTATTCAATCTAGAAATAATGATCCTAATTGGTTGAGAAGATATCCCATAGATTACAACTACTTTTGAGTAGCGGCGCACTGTTGTCTCCAAATCTGTCACAATCTGTTGTAGCTACCCTTGTACAGTTCGCATGGACTAATACGTTGGGAACGCGTTCTTTGGGAAATGATGGAATGGATGGCGATCAGCTTTAACAATGAATGTCCATCCCTCTTTTGGCATGTTCGGCTCGCTACACCTGTATGCTCTATGTCTCGAAATATCTTTATAAAACAATCACAAGTTAGCATAATTTAAGATGTAGAGCCTTAATTACGACAATACTAAGCATTAATAAAATAAGACAATAATTAACCATACCTTTATGCCTTGAGGGGCCAAGTGAGGGAAAAACATCTGTTTAGCATGCACAATAGGGTGGGATGAGGAAAAAAGAGGTGGATAAGGGTGGTCAAAAAGGGGCCATTTCTGGGCGCAACATCTCGCCCCAACTATCCCGTTGCATGTCCTCATGCAACAACTTCCATTATTTTGAATTTGAATCTAGCATTATGCTTTGTTCATGGAGAGAAGAAAAGTTGTATGGGAATTCAGATGTGACTTATTTTTCTATAAATCCCTTGTGGAAAACCCAATATCTCCAACACTTCTGCTCTTCTGTCCTGGTTAATGAGAAGTCTTCCCTGTACGGTTTTGCTGGCCACCGGATGAGAGGAAATTTAAATTTTAGTCACAGCCAATTAGCCCCACATTCCCTTATGCATCCAACATAACCCTCAATCCTGGAAAGTGCTTATTCAAAATTCCTATAACAGTAGGGGTCCCTATTTCTAAGGGTCGGAGAGGCAACCTGCCATATGGGCTAACTACCTTCCAACGTTGTTTGTTGATGTATAGAAATATGGCTGGTACAAGTAGAAATAACCCTTTCCTGCAGTTCCATTATATGCCGAGTTTGGATGGGACATGAGAGTAGACTCTGATGTCAAGCAAGGAGAAGACGAGGATTTTGAGGTTCGCTTCAAATCCAAAGATTAGAATGGGCTTCATTGTGAGAGAAAGTTTGGAAAGACCTTTCCCACTGAATATGATTGCTCACAAAGGAGGAAAAAACCCTCAACTGAACATCTCCTGAGAAAGGAACAAGATTCGAATGGCGGTCCAAAGGACAATCCATCTCATGCAAATAAATCTCACACAGCAAATTTTGGTCCTCAAAATCACTTCCCATAAATGTTTCCAAGAATTTCGCCGAGGTTGCTATTTCGTATGACCTCCCTTCTTTCACAACCCTTAGTTTAAACCAAATAAACTACTCGAATAAAAACATAGGGTAAGAGGAGGATGGTACTCTGGTGCCCAATCATTCATGAGAAAGAGCATACAGCTGGTCTTTTCCCACCTGCATAGACTTGAACTTTTTCATCTCCCTTAGCTCCTTTCGTAGTTCTTCCTCATGGAGTTTCTGGGTCATGAGTTCTTCTGCCTATTTTTCCTTCAGTTCCCTGATGGTCTTTCTATGTTAAGTGAGGGAAACCATCCCTTCCTGATATCTCTCCACCTGACTTCTCCACTTCCTTACTTCTATCCTTAGGATCGAGAGTTCTTCTGTAGGTTTCAGGATTTCTTCTTCTCTTAGGTGTTGTTCCTGATCAGAATCCAAATTGATAACATTTCGAGGAAATTCGACCCATACCTTATCACCTGATGTGCCACATTGAACATCCTGCACTTCTGAGATCACTTCTGGGGGTGTTGGTTCTTGTGTAACATCATCCCTTCCTAGAATTTCTTCGACAACAACTTCAGCCATAGGTAGTCCTGAAACAACTTTTGGGGATGTTGGTTCTTGTGTAACAACATCCTCTTTTTAGGGTTCTCCTATAGCAACTTCAGTAGCTGATTGTGAGGATGTTGGTTCTTGTAGAGCAACTTCCTCTTGAATTTTAATCTCCTTATCTACCTGATTATCAGCTGCCACGTCAACAAGGGGATGCAAGGCTGTTGGTTCTTATGTAACAGAGCCCTGCCTTTCTCCTTCTTCATGCTATTGGGATTGTAGAGTTGTTGTCATGTGTTTTTCAATATGGATATGTTCCTCAAGGACTTCAGTGTCCCTCGAGGATTGTGATTGCAGTTTCTCATCTTCTCCTAAATCCATATCAGGAATGATATCCATTTCGGGGTTGGATTCCTATTGCATTCTGAGAGGCTCCACAGAAATTTCCAAGGATGTTGGTTCTTCTGTAGCAACATCCTGGTTCACTTCCTCATCTTCCTATTGTTGGGGTTCCATTTCCATTATCTTTGTGTCACGAGACGGTTCAGGGGTCATGGTGCAAATTTCTTCATTAAATTCCAGAATGTTTTCAATCCCTTGTTCCTCTTCTCCCATTTGGGTGGAAATTTGAACAAGAATATTCAAGTATGTTGGTTCTTATGTATCAGTGTCCTGTTCAACCTCATCATCATTCTGATGCTGGGGTTCCATTCCTATTAGTTATGTGTCCTAAGAAGGTTTAGGGGTCACAGTGTAGATTTCTTCAACAAAATCAAGAATAAGCTCATCATTTGGTTCATCTGTCCCGATCTGGGTCACAATTTCAACAAGGATATTCAAAGATGTTGGTTCTTGTGTATCAGCATCGTATTCATCTACTACTTCCTTTTGCTGGAGTCTCTCTTGGGGAGCCTCACCATATTTCCAATCAGGTTGTCCATATTCTTCCACAGCTATAGGTGCGGGCCGTTGTGTTACAAAGGCATGAACTATGACCTTGTAACCTGACTCATTAAATATTTCTCCACACACAGGACAAACCATTCTTTCTTCCTCATCACCAGCCTCAGCAAGAGCTGATCCTTCTATTTGGTCTGCAACTTTGACCAATGTGTGCATCTCTTCCTTTCACTCAGTTTCCTGCACGCTTCCTTCCAATTTTTGAATTCCTTCCAGAGTGATTGCACTTCCTCCTTTAATAGCCCATTTTCATACAGAAGTCCTTCAATTTGAGGTTCTTTTGTAGCCGGTTCCTGTGGGGCATCATTTTCTTTGGGTCTAAGAATGGGGAGCTCAATTTGTGCTTCTAGGGTTTCCCATCTTGCCCATGCTGCTTCTGCTGCTGTAACTGACTAGGTTCTTTTTCATCTTATTGGTGGTGATGCCCTTATTTCATCTTTTGATCTCCTCATTTTTCTCTGTGGTGCTGGAACTTCCAGATTTGTGGTTGATGTAGAAGGGATATCCTTTGGTTCGACATTTTCTTGTTCTTCAGGATGTTCCTACTCAATCGAGGTTCCTCCCCATTCAGGGAAAGATTCAATGGTCAACACCTCGATGTTTTCTTCTATTACCATAGCTCTAACATCTTCGGTTTCAACTGTCGCAGCATCTAATGCTGCTCCAGTTTCAGCCTCTGCTGTCAGAGCTGCCCTATTATTGACTCTTTCCATAGGGTTTTCTTGTACATTCTTCCCCAATTGTTCTGCTTGCTCTCCTGACTGATCCTTCGATCCAGTCTCATTTCCTCCCCCCCCCAACTGAATTGGAGGGACTCTGAACCTCCTGTTGCTCTGCATTTCCCCCCAGCTATGGATTGGTAGGTTCTTCTTGGTTTTGAACAAGCCCCATGAGTACAGGTACTTCTATTTCTTCTTCTATTGGAACACTGGGAAAAAGAATGGGTTCCTGAACTTGACCTGTAAATTGCTCGCAGGTTTGGTTTTGTTGAGCAAGGGCCTGTAAAATTATTAATTTAATGAGGCCATGGTGGGTAAGGGAAGAGATTGGATGCTTGGTGGTTCAGACAAACCCCGCCATTTGATGTAAATCATTGAATAAATAAAATGGAATGTTTAGCAAGTCCCTGTGACAGAGATGAGATAATAAAGGAAATTCAGAGTGATAGACCGTTTGATACCTACCTTCACAGGTGATATACTTCTTGAGGAAAATTGCTACTTGTTTCCATGGCCAAGGCAGTGATTGCAACGCTATCCCCCTTCGTGATGGTTGAATGTGCTCCCCTTCCCTAAGAAAATCCTGTACTGCTGCAGGATTGGGAGTTTTTTTGTCCAAACCATGCTCTGCCCACCTGAGGAAGGCTAGTGACCTCAGCCACTATTGCTTCAAAAACTTCAATACGTAATTCCCAAACCTCTGAGTGTGTTTCTGTAAGATTCAAGGCGAACTGTAGAGCTGTTTCATGATGAAATCCATTTAGGCGTTGGAAGAATTCAGTCCAACCTGCAGCTTGAAAAATAGCGAAAACTTCAGCATTTCTTCTGATTTCTCGCATGTTTGTAGGTTCATGCCGAGATGGAATACCCATGTTTTTTTTCCTTCAGAAGTATATTGCAGTCCAAAAAATTACAAATCCTAACAATGGAGGTTAAAGCACAGAGTATGCATGGACAACTAAGAGTGGAGTTGCGTAAATTCATAAATTTTCAGCGCATCAGATTATTTGGAATTTATCCCAAATTAGGAAAGGTGGCGATTATCAGGTAACATAATTAGTCATTAAGTTGCACGAGTGTATAGTTAACGATGCAATACTGGGCACAGAAAGGAAGGTATGATTAATATTATCAGATCCAGTTAATACTTAATCAAGTAGTTAATCAAAGCCATACCTTCGAAAATATGCGATGGATGGTGACCTTTGGAGAATAGTAGAGCGTGTGAAGTGCAACCATTAAGTGTAAGCATTATTGCAGGGATGTTGTAATGACCTTTTATGTCGGTGAACCAAAACCATTGTGTCAAATTGGTTGGAAACATGATGAGTGATGGAGTATAAATCGGAATCGTTGGCATCAGGAATCGGAGCCAGATCTAGAGGAGTCGCTAACCACAGTTGCAAAGAGTTCTACCAATAATGGAGGATTCACAGCCGCAAACCATAGAGAAATCAAACAGTTTAGCAAAGTTGCGGCCCTGGATTGTAGAAAAATCAGCCAAATGTGGCGGAGTCACAGTTGCTGGAAAAGGTGAAAGTGGACAATAGTAAAATGGTGTCACAGCTGCCGGAATCGGAAAAAGGATTTAAGCTGACGAAAGTTGACAGTGTTGCAGCTACCGAAAAAGGTGAAAATGGACAAAATTAAAACGGTGTTGCAGCTTCCGGAATTGAAAAAAGGATTTAAGCTAACAGAAGTTGATGGTGTTGCAGCTACCGAAAAAGGTGAAAATGGGCAAACGTAAAACGGTGTTGCAGCTGCCGAAATCATAAAAATGCTTTAAGCTGACGGAAGTTGACGGTGTTGCAGCTGCAGGAAAAGGTGAAAATGGACAAAAGTAAAATGGTGTTGCAGCTGTGTGGAATGGGATAAAGGAGGAACTTTTATGGTGTTGCAGCTGCGTGAAAGGGGATAAAGGTGGAAGTTTTACAGTGTTGCAGCTGTGCGGAACGGGGTAAAAGACTGATTTTGAAAGTGTTTTAGCTGCGTGAAACGGGATAGCAAAACGTGTTGCAGCTGCAACAGATTTATTCAAGGAGTTTTCTTCTGGTGCATGGAGTTATAGAAGGATGACCCTGGTCAACAGGCCTGATGATGACCACCGCTCCTTAGGCGCGTCCTTGCACTTCTTTTTTTTTTTTAAACGAATCAAGTGCAAAAGAAAAAGATAACGATAACAGTAAAAAAAATAGTTTATTTATGTACAAAGATTCATGTAAGATTTACAGCGATTAACTAAGGATTGATAGGGGCAGAGAAAAATTTATGCCCTTGTTCTAACTGGTAGTCTGGATCACCTACAATCTGTGAAGTGAATGCATCCTTTGAAATGGGCTTATTGTACAGTCGCAGCCTGTGACCATTAGCAAATAATGGTGCACGATTCTCATCAATGGTTACTAGGCAGATCGTACCATTATCAAATACTCTATCTATCAGGTATGGGCCCAACCATCTTGTGCGTAATTTACCCTTGAAGTCCCTTTTGAATCTTGAATCATATAATAATGCCCAGTCTCCCTCACAAAAGACTTTCTTTTTGATGAATCGGTCGTGCCAATTGGATCTTTGTTGCTGGATTAATACTGTTTGATCCACAACAGCTAAACGATTCTCATTAAGTTCATTCAATTGATTCAATCTTCTCTTCTGAGCTTCGGTTACATCTAGCTTTACCCTCGTAGTTGTCTTCAAAATCTTAATTTCAAATTCAACCGAGAAGACAACACTTTTCCCATACACCAAGTCATAAGGAGAGAAACCTGTAGTGTTGCGCCAAGTAGTACGATATGCCCACAATGCTTCTAGAAGTCTATCAGCCCAATCTATATGATGGTTCTTGACCGTATTGGTAAGGATAGCTTCAATAACTTTGTTAGTGCTTTCCACTTGGCCATTGGCTTGGGGATGGTAAAGTGAAGCTATCTAGTGATGAATATGGTACTTTCGTAGTAGAGCTTCAAATTGATGCGACACAAATTGCAATCCTCCATCGGTAGCCACTTCCTTGGGTACCCCGAAACGGGTAAAGATTTCACCCTACAAGAAATCGATCACAGCCTGGTCATTGGCCTTCACCAAAGCCACTTCCCATTTCGTCATGTAGTCGGTACAGACCAAGATGTAGGCTTTCTGCTTGGAATGAGGGCTGATAGGACCAATAAAATCTAAGGTCCATCTATCAAAGGGTTCAACCACTAATTTTGATTGAAGAGGCATTTGATCTAATCTATTAGGCTGGCCCATCCTCTGGCAGCTATCACAAGACTGGACATATCTTTTTGCATCCCCAAAAAGGGTCAGCCAATAGTAGCCCATTCTCAGTGCTTTGTGTCCTATCCTCCTGTCTGCAAAATACCCCCCACAAGGCTCATCATGGCAGGCCTTCAAAATATGGAATATTTCATCTTCTCTTACACACCTTCTGATCTCAAGATCAGGGCCTGTGTAGAAGAGATGACCATCTATCCAACAATACCTAGCACTTTTTTGAATAATTTTCCTCTTTTCTCTTTTGGACAAATGTGTTGGAATCTTTCCTGCAGCCAAGTAATTAGCGACATCTGCATACCAAGGGGAGTGAGCTGAAACTACAAATAACTGATCATCTAGAAAAGAGTCCTCAACAGCCAAATTATCATCACTGTTAGTGAAACAAGATAAGAAATCAGTGACAACATTTTCTCTTCCAGGTCTGTCTATAATGGTAATGTCAAATTCTTGGAATAATAACAGCCACCTAGTTACCCTGTCATTGGTAACAGGTTCATTCATTAGATATTTAATGGTCGAGTGGTTAGTGTGCACAAATGTAGGATATCCAGTGATATAATGTCGAAATTTGTTGATGTAGTAAACAATGGCTAATAACTCCTTCTCGGTAACAGTATAATTAAGTTCAGCAGGGGCTAAGTTTTTACTAATATAATAAACCGCATAAGGTGCTTGACAATCCTGTTGTCCTAAAACTACTCCAATGGCAGTATCAGAAGCATCTGAAGAAATGTGAAAAGGCAGGGTCCAGTTGGGTCCTCTTAAGATAGGATTTGTGGATAGCTTCTCCTTAAGTTTAACAAATGTTGTCTAGCATGCCTCATTCCAAAAAAATTGCACCTCCTTCATTAACAATGAAAACAAAGGAGAGGCAAGTTTGGAAAATTTTTCTATGAATCTTTGGTAATATCCAGCATGTCCCAAGAAACATCGCACTTCTTTTTGAGTTACAGGAGTAGGTATATTTTTTATTACCTTGATTTTTGAGGGGTCCACCTGGATTCCATCAGCAGAGATGAAATGACCCAACACCACTCCTTCACTCATCATCATATGGCACTTTTCAGTGCTTAAAGAGAGTTGGGTCTATTCACGGCGAGTTAAAACCTTTTCCAAATTTTTCAATGCTTCTTCAAAATCTCTACCTTAAGGAGTAAAATCATCCATAAAAATTTCCATACTATCATTAACTAATTCTGAAAATATGCCATTCACATCTCTTTGAAATGTTGCTGGTGCATTACATAAACCAAAGGGAAGCACTCTGTATGCAAAAGTTCCCTAGGGACAGGTGAAGGTAGTTTTATCCTAGTCTTTAGGAGCAATCTGGATCTGATTGCACCCGCTAAACCCATCCAGGAAGGAGAAAAACTTCTTCTCGGATAAGGTGTCAAGTACTTGATCGATGAAAGGCAAGGGAAAATTATCTTTCTATGTTTCCTTGTTCAGCTCTCTATAGTCCACATAGACTCTCCATTTACCATTCTTCTTGGGTACTATTACGAGTGGAGACACCCATTTGCTATCTGAAATGGGATATATAAATCCTGCTTCCAAGAGTTTCTGAATTTCTACCTTCACTATGTCCCTAAGATTGGGGTTCATTCATCGTTGAGGCTGGCACACAGGCTGGGAGTCACTTTTGATATAAATATGATGGGTACATAGATTAGAGGGAATACCCCTCATGTCTGTGTACTCCTAGGAAAATGCCCCCTTGCGTTCTTTTAAGAGACTGATCAGGCGCTTTTGTTCATCCAGGGAAAGGCTGGGATTAATATTCAGGGTTTTTCCAGGCTCTACCTTGATAGGAACACTTTTCAAATTTTTCAATACTAGAACTATATGAGTGTCACTGACTAATTCCTCTTCTATGATATTTTCTTGTTCCTCCTCACCTAGAGTAGTATTTAGGATCTGATAAAAAAAATTATTGACAGAAGTCAGTTCATTGATGAAATTATTAATGGCATCGTCTTCAGTTTCATCTTTAAAATTCAAGGCCTTCCCTATTGTTAATAATGGATGAACGCCCTCTTCTTCCTCTGGCTCCATCCATAACGGAGTTTGAGCTTCTAAGCTCGGTCGAGCTGGAGGATAGAGAGTGAGGTTCTTTATCTCGGTACCATCTGATATGGTCATAGACCCAGATCGACAGATGATGCAAGCATCAGTGGTAGCTAACCAGGGTCTTCCCAGGATCAATGGGTGTCCTCGTAGCTGCCACTTGGGTTTTAAAACCAAGAAGTCAGTAGGGTACTCCCACGAATCAACTGAGATGTTGAGATCATCCAAAATTCCTTTAGGTTTAATAGTGGATCTATCTGCCAGTTCTAAAACGGTGGGGGTTGGTCTGAGATTAGTGAGCCCAAGTTTTCTTACAGTTTCAATAGTCATGACATTAATTGCTGCTCCTAAGTCTACCAGTATGTTGGGTATCTGTGTATGCTCAATCTGCACAGTGACACTGGGATTCCCAGGATCATCGTATTTGGCCAAGAGGGTTTTTCCCATTATTAATGTAGATGATTTCCCTATGACATGAATAGTGGGTAGATCCCTGGGTTTCCTTCCTAGTTTCCTTGTACACAGATCCCGAACAGTTCTAGCATAGATAGCTACATCTTGAAGGGCCTAAAGTAGGGGAATTTTAACATAAATATTTTTTAACTCTACTAAGAGGTTAAACTGAGGTTGTCCCACTACCTTTGGTAGAATTAATCTTTTAGGGTACGGTGGTTCCCTAATCAGCTGGGTAGGCTGTGTGTCGATAGATGTATCATTCTTTGTTTCAGCCGGCATATTAGTAGGATGTTCAGCATCTTCAATTATGGGGGTCACTGCCTTGGATAAATATTGTGGATTCATCCCTTCTTCATGAACAGAGGATGGAACATCCTCGATGATCAAAGGCTCCACTACCTTTCCTGATCATAAGTGGATGTCATTGCAGGGTACAAGGGTAAGGGAGTAGGCAGGCATGTTGACAGTCTCAAACTGATGGACTATTTTATTATTTGGGTTAGGGTTAGGTTGAGCAGGCAGCTGAGGTCGTATCGGCATATTGGGGACAACATTGTTCTGGAGTTGCAGCTGCGACTGCTGATAAGGATGAGGATATTGAGGAGGGTATGGATGTTGAGAAAACGGTTGATGTGGAAGCTATTGAGAGGGTTGATTATGGGGAAACCAGTTCCCTAGATGGAAATTCCTCCATCCAAGAGACCAAGAGTTTGGTTGGTTCAGTGGCTGTGGTGGTTGAGCCCAGGGGTTCCAGGAGTTAAAATTTTCATTGAAGGTTGAGAGGGGTACCATTGAGGATTAGAATAAGATTAAGGTAATTGTGTATTTATATGCTGTATATTATTGCAATTATTCATGCTATTTGAAAATGGAAATGAGTCTGGAGTCATACCTTGATTTTGAGGCTGCCAAGGCTTCTTTTGTGCAATAAAGTAGGTTGGTTCCACCTTTAAAGTTGATGCCTATAGAACGTCCTTCACTTGAGGTAGTGACGGGCATTCTTTTGTGTCATGGTTCAGCTCGCACAGCTGACATACTTCTATCTTGTCGAGCGGGCACTCCTTCAGAGGGTGGTTCTTTCTACATCTAGGGCAGAATACACCTAGTGTGAGATCCTATACTGCTTGTTTCTAATTTGCCCTCAGGACATCTATTTTCGAGGAGATGGAGCTCATCATTTCTGTTTTGAAATTTTTGAGGAGATTTCCTATCTCTACATGGGTGTCTCCTCCATTAGATGACTTATGAGTTCTATCAAAGACATCACGTTCGAATTTGTCTCATTTGTCCCGCCTGTTATTCCTGAAAGATCCCCTGGAGTACCTTTTGCACAGTTCCGCGATTTTCTCGAATGACTCCTTGGAGATGTCCCCCTTTCCTAACAGGTTTAACATATCTAGGCAATCATCCCTAATCCCACGAAGTAGGATTATTTTGAGCACATCTAACCCCATATTAGTCTATCCAGCTCTCTGCACGTTATATAAAATCCTTTCAACAAAATATTCCAGACTTTCATCATCCTTCTGTACCATTTTAAACAGTTCTTCTCTCTTATCCTTGGTATTGCAATACTCCTGATATTTCTCTAGGAACACCTATTTCATCCTGTCCCAATTAGTGACATTTCTACCTCCTAGGCTCATAAACCAATGTAATGCATTGTCCTTCAGAGTGGTAGGGAAGAGTTTCAGCTTCTGTGCATTGGTGGTGTAGTCATAGCTGCGACAGAGGATATCAAATTCGAAAAGAAATTCATCTAGATCCTCTGTCGGTTTTCCATAAAAGCGAGACAACACCAATGGCAATATATTTTTCATGGGGGCTATCCCTTCTAGTTGTTGAATTGGGAACTGAAGTGTAGCCACCATCCCTTCAGGCAGGGAATTACCTTCATGATGATGATTTTCTCCCATTGCCTCTTCCTCTTCGGAATTGTGTTTGTTACTCATATTTTCTTATGTTTTATCCTCTTCGTTCTTCCACTGATCGATAAATTTCTGATGGAACTGTGTCCACACCTCTTCAGTTACAACCTTCCCGTTAATGTGATAGATCAGATCTCGATCAGTCGATCCTGCAATACTAACTATGTCCTCCTCTGCAGGGGTATTCAAGGGTGTTGCAGCTCCTTGTGTGTTCTCCACTGTAGAACCTGACGCTCGCACTCCAGGGTTGGCAGGGCTTCTTCTGATGGGTGTTTCCTGATAGTGAGCCCTAGTAGAAGAATTCATTCTATCAACCAGATCGTCAATGAATGTTCTTATCCCCAATTTTGGACCCCGCCCATAGCCTCGACCACCTGCAACGTTAGTGTTCTGTGGGGTTCTAGGATTTATAAGATGATCACATTGTACCCTTCTTTTATTCATGTAACCCAAATCATGCAAATGGAAAAATAACTGAAGAATACTTAATAGAAACAATTACTGGATGCAACTATGATAGTGTCTAATACTTATCCTCCTCGGCAACGGTGCCAAAATGTTGGGCAACCTATTTGCAAGTTAATTAAAGCTGACATACAGAGTGTTCAATATTTATTTTCAACCCAGGGAAGTCTTTTATTTCAAGGATAATATGCACTATATATGCTTAAACACTAATTTGTTGTAAGTAAATGATCCTACTTTCCTGTTCAGCCACGCTCATCCCATAATCCACTTAATCTGATTTACTTTCTCAAGAATACAGCCACAAATACCTTTTACGATTCTTAATCTAGAATTGAAAGATTTGGGAAATAACATCTAGATTACTCTTTCAGAAAATAAAATCCTGATTTCCAAACCATATAAGATTCACCCAATTATCATGATCTAGTTATTCTAGGAATCCAAAGGACATGAATTGAATTTAGCTGTTCTAGAAATTCAAAGTACAGGAATGAAATTCTGCAACTATAAAAGCAAAGGAATGAACTGCAAAGATCTACGGAAACAACAATTGAAAGAACTAGGGATGAATAGGGATGTCACAGCTATCACACGGTGCACAAGGGACAATTACCTGTACAGTCGACTGGAACACATTACCATTGAAATCTTACAAGAAATGCAATTACTATTTATCCAATAACACACTGTCAATCAATAACTGTTGCAACTTACTATGAAGAAAGGAAATTATCACAAAATCATGCAACAGAATAAATACCTAATTAACTCAGCAATCCCTATGGGAAAGCAGGCCCATCCTTCACACATAGATGTTGGAAATAACACACGTTAAAACACCAAGATATGAATCAAACTCCTTGTATTAGAGAGGGCAGATGAATCACCCAACCTCAGTCACAACTGATACAATAATTTAGTCAAAATATTCAACCCCTGGCTCAGAATAGTTTCCCATATTTATACAATTACAGTCATAACATCCTCTTCCTATTATTGGGCAGTCATGAAGATCTCTGATCTTCAGGCTGCCCTAATTACAATAAACTGTTACAATCGTGGCAGGATGAGAGTAGAAGATATAGGAAAGTTGTTATTCGACCCAGAAATAATGATCTTGATTGGTTGAGAAGATATCCCACAGATTACAGCTAATTTTGAGCAGCGGCGCACTATTGTCTCCAAATCTGTCGCAATCTGTTGCAGCTACCCTTGTACAGCTCACATGGACTAATACACTGGGACCGCATTCTTTGGGCAACGATGGAATGGATGGAGATCGGCTTTAACAATGAATGTCCATCCCTCTTTTGGCATGTTCGGCCCACTACACCTGTATGCTCTATATCTCGAAATATCTTTATAAAACCATCATAAGTTAGCATAATTTAAGATGTAGAGCCTTGATTACCACAATCCTAAGCATTAAGAAAATAAGACAATAATTAACCATACCTTTATGCCTTAAGAGGCCAAGTGAGGGAAAAACATCTATTTAGCATGCACAATAGGGTAGGATGAGGCAAAAAGAGGTGGATAAGGGTGGTCAAAAAGGGGCCATTTCTGGGCCCAACAATAACATGCCTAAGGAAGTCCAACCTCTTGAAAACGCTGCTAAGATCTATTATGCAGCCACCTTTCCCCCTGAATTGTCATTACTTCTTCTGGAAAGAAAATCAACCACTCTGCAGCATATGTTTACTAATTGTTTGGAGGTTGAGGAAAACCTTAAGATGTCCAAAAATTTGTCAGGTCAGAACAGCGGTGGTGAAATAAAAGATACATTAAAATTGGTTGGGCCCTACAAGCAGAAAAGGAGAGTACTTGTTCAGATAAAGCTTTCCCTTGGTAAACAAAAAGATGATCAACCCAATATAGGAGCGTATGGTTCTGTAGGCCTGTTTTCTGAAGATTGCAATCTGCTTAGCACCGGGTCCGTAAAAGATGATTTTAAAAAGGATTTCGGTGTACCTGTGTATGATGAGTATGAGGAGGAGTATCTAGAGGCTATACTTGAAGAGCCAGTTATAGAACCAAGGTTTGCTAATGGATAAAATCAAGCTGCAATCCAAAGTCAGAAGGTTGAGACACGAAAGGATGGTGAATGTGCTAGAGGTGATAGCCTACCTCTATGTTATTCCTCTTTGGAATTAATACAGCACATGATTAAAGCCTCTAAGCAGAAATAGAAGGTAGAGGAGATGGTGCATTCCAGAAACCTATACAGAAAAGAAGATGATAAAGAGGAACAATCATGCAGTCCCTCTCCGTTTATTGATACGTCAGGAGTTTATGATGAGGTGTTGAGTCACGAAGAAGGAGGCAATAGTCCTCAAATAAATACATTTTTTAATTTTCTACCTTCAAGAATATCACCCCATAAAGGAGGAGTGTGCTTACTCAGTTATGTCGAAGAAAAAGAGGACATCCATGCTGAGGCACATGAAGAAGTTGAAGCTCTAGTTGCAGAAATTTTGAGCGAAAGGATGGATGTTTCATTGGAGGATGATTATGTGGGCCCTTTTCTAAGATCTCCCAAGTATCATCCTAATATCTCACCGGAGGAAAGGAGTTCTGGATAGCTTTCCCATGAACAAATGATAGAATATGCTAGAGTTTGTCGTGTTTTCTATGACCCCATAGCAGAGTACATGGAAGGGTTGGGTAATGGTAATGACTAGTCGCATCTCTACTCTAAAGATCAGTTTATTTGTTATAGCCTTCTTCCATTATCTATTTCATTCTTGTTCATCAAGCATGAAAAGAGAACAAAACTATTAGGCAAGTTTCTTGATTGGCTTCATTGGAAGTCTGATTTCACTTAATTGGACTTATGCACTAAATTAGGTAGAGTAGGTAGGAACAAATAAGCTCGGAAATCATCGAGCATTTCCTTCATTGCTATTTTAGTTTGTTTTCATTTTCAGTTGTAAGCACATGTTTGCAGTCACAACTATTCTCAGTTTCAGAATATGGCCAAGAGCATGGTTTGCAAAGTGACATAACTTTGCTAAAGCAGCAGCTCGGAGCAGAATGGAGGCTTCAAAGGAAAGATTGGGGACGACCCAATGGATTTGGCACTTGGTCTACGGGGGTTCTTTGCTACCTTGCTGGGAGGATAGCATCCCTCGTGGAGCCAGTTGTTAGCACTCTGTTTGCAACAGTCAATTTATGGGCCTGACAGAGTCCGAAAAGGGTCCTATTCATTTGAAAATTATGTGAACGCACTTCAGATTATCAGAGGCACATTTTCCATGTTATGAGACCATCAGATAAGGAATAAGAGAGATGATAGATCATGGTTTTTGGACAAAGACATGGGAGAATGGTCAAATTTGGCATTCATAGAGTCTGTTAAAACTGGAAAACAATGAAGAGCCAAGATCAAGGTGAAGCCCGATCGATGGCCCAAAGCGGTTTCACTGAGCAAACATGCTCGATAGAAGGAACTTTCCCAAATTGCGAAACATGTTAAAGGGCAGAAATATCTAACGGAGGAGATGAGAGCATGAGCAGATCTATGGTCCCAGCTAATTTCGCAAGCCAGACTTGTGTGGATAAAGTCGCGATTCCAAATCGCGGAAAGTGGTACCGACTGCAAATATTAATAGTCATGACGAAGAAGGGAATAGATCCACAGCTATGGCTCTTTTCACGATCTGAACTAGCATGGACAACGTCAGGGTCCCGATTCACAAAGAGGTGGTAGGACCCACTCAGATCGACGGTTGCACGGAAGATTCGATCATGATCGACGGGGAAGAACATGCCTCGGTCTAAAGCTACTCATTGTATTAAGAGAGAAGGAGGTGGTGGATGAGGTTGAGTAGGGAAAAGATGCAAACTGCCCTGCGATTGTGTGCCCATGCAGAAATTCGCATTTGAACACGACAGATACACACACTTTGGACATAAAAAGGGCATTATGCTGACTCATCAGGCCAGCTAAAAGGTCCAAAACCCAGTAAATGGTGACTCACCTGAAAGCAAATGGAAAGGTGTCATACTCAGAATCCACAACAGTAGCCGAGCACGTCAGGCTATCACTCAGGTCGAGTGCACCCACTTGCTCCATGATGTTTATTCACATTTGTAAATCGTGGTTATAGTTCCACCCTCTAAACTGTTAATTTTTTATTGTGACTGGAAACAGTTTTTAGGTTTGTTTCGAAGAGTAATCTTAGCATTGAAACAATACAAATACACTCCCGATAGAGGGAGAAAAAAGTAGGTTGGTTGGGAAACTTTCAAGGGTTGAGGCTCTCCGTTGTAAATAGTCTCTGATTTCCATGTTATGAATAAATTTGCAGAGGAAGGATTGTCTTTCAAGACAGAGATTCCTGTGTCGTTGCTTCTTTCAATATGTAATTTCTTTACGTGAAATGTTCATCCTGTTTTCATTCCAGTTTGTTAATTTCTTTCATGTCTGAAATGAGTCTATAATAGTTTGGAATTCATACATGATATGCTCCATCTGTTGTTTCGGATATTCATTTCATTTTTCTTCTAAAGTTACATAGAATTCATCTTGTTGGTGCTCTACGTGATGGACTGTTCCTTCTCATCTACTAATCACCTGCTAAAAATCTCCTGATTGCAAGATCGACGGCTATCTCGCCTCTATTTGTAAATTTACACCATTCTTTGCCTCTAGAAAAAATTTCCCTACCCATACCTTTGACTCCATTGCCAATGGTCCCTTACTCTGATAGTCCCACCTACATCTTACATTAACGCACCCCTCCCATTCAGGAGTCTGGCCTCTTGACTATTTTTTATCAAATATCCTACGTGAAGTAAACCAGAAAACAAGCGAGAGATCCCTCTCTGACTGCGCAGGGCCAGAGGCGCATTCTAAAGCGGTTCTGCTGTTGCCCGGGAGAGAACCCTTTTCCACCCAACCTATGGGCTCAATCTTGGCACTAACACCTTCAACATGCTAATCTATCCCAAATATTTGTACCACTAAAGATGACTTCTACCAATAACTGACAATAAATATGACTTCGACCAATTAAAAATGGGGCACTCTTTCCAAACTGTACCCTTCAAATTTGCAAGAACATCTTGAAACAATGACCCTACTCCTCCAATCTCTTCCAAAATCAAATCTTGGCTATAGTTAATAGTGGGAAAACAAATACAATTACTTATTATCAACGAGAAAAAGAAACTAAATGAAAAAAGGAAAACACTAACCTCAAGGTCTTCAATAGCTTCAATTCCAGCCACTAGCTTACCCTGTTTGGCATGGTGGGTCGACCCTGTTTTTTTGCAATTTGTTGTAAAGTAAGATGCAACCAAGAACGCATATCCATCAATTATAAGTGATCTACTTGAGGATTCCAAACAAAATATAAGTACATGACCTGGAAAAATATGCAAACTCCATAAAAACATGTCATTGCGTAATCATACAGTTAAGATAGTTCCATGAAATTTCCAAAAGAGTCAACAAATGAAGAGCAATCTAAGCAAAAGCAATTTAAGGATAAGATATAGAATGGATAAAAAAAAATTGAATGACAGACAAAAATTAAAACCAAGATTGTAACTCTTGATAAGGAAGAAGTTTCATTCAATAATACACCTTGTATATTAAGTGAGAACTCAGAAAATCAAGCAACATCAACAAAAGGAACGTATATAAAAGAAGCAGAAGGGGAATTTATCATTCAGATAGTCAATGAAGAAGACATGTACTAGGTGATTGAAAATGATGGAAATAGAACAACTTCTATATCAGACAGAAAAGACTAATAAACAGGAGAAGAATCATAACACACTTAGCTAATCAATCTACAACAAGGAATTCCACTACTTATTTTTCTCCTAATTGATGTCTCTTTGTAAAGAATATTATTGCTTCTAGATTCCACTTCTTATTTCCCTCAAAGACTGAGATAGAAATGGAAAGGCAAAAAGAGACCCCCAAACTGAGACCTAAAGCATTGCATTTCTTTCGCAATTTCGATAGTTGCACCTAGATCATATAGATTAGCTATGATTTTTGCTTCTACAGGAGAGGTCTTCACATTCTAACTATGCATCACTATTTATGTACTGAGCAATCATGTTGACCTACTGCTATTCATTTGTTTTGTTGGACGTTAATAAACTTATCTTAGCTATTACCTTGGAACCCTTCCACTTTCAAATGTTAACACACCTCAATAATGAAATTTGTCCTTTAAAAAGTGAATTGAACCCACTACCTTTCAATGATGCTTGGATGAATGAATTTGAAGAATAATGTAGTCATGTACAACCCGCGAAAATTGAACGTCACAAAAATTATCAAATTGAGAACATCGATCAAATAAACTTATAGCAGTCCACGATCCGAGATTCCAAACAACAATAACATGGGAAGTTGGATCCATTCCAAACTAAGGGCTTTTAACACCATTTAATGTGACAATTGTAATAAGGTAGAGATTTAATAATTATAAATTTAATGATGTTTTCATGAACAAAACAAGAAATCAATAAAATAGAAACTCTACCTGCTAGAAATCATCACAACATAATTATTTGAGTAAATTCAATGATCATGTAACAGCTGGCAGCATATTAAAAACAACATATGAATGGTAAAAAATCTTCTCAATGAAATCCTTAACATTAGCATTCCAGGCAAGAAAAACCTCTACAAATTCAATTTGAATAAAAACTACAAAGCAAATTTACCTACTCTTACAACACTCCTACTATACTATAGCCCTTCCATCAACCATCTCGACAACAGAAAATGACTCTTTAGCTCCAAAGTCCATAGTCTTCGACAACCTATATATGGAGGAATAAAATTACTTAATATTTATATATTTGGACTCTAAAGATAAATATGTAAGAGAATGCAGTGAGAAGCAAATGTTAACATGCAAAAACTTTCACTCTATATCCTCCAGAGTAATACTTTTCCATGGAATGAAAATCATGCCTCTATTAGCCCAGATAAAACACTTGTGGTAATGTTTAGCGATAGTGCTGATGAATTAATTGTGGATCACCAAACAAGGAAGGTCATTTCTAGTTTGAAAGGGCATTTGGACTACTCATTTTCATCTACATGTCATCTAGATGGTAGATATTTTGTTACAGAAAATCAGGATACTACCTGCAGAGTCTAGGACATTATAAACCTAAGCTCATCTGTAGAAACCTTGAAAGGATACATTGGCACAGTACCGTCATTAAGGTCCTCATCAGATGGCTCTTTTCTAGCAATGGCATAGCTAGCATACTTTATACATGTCTTTGATGCTAAGAAGAATTATAATCAATGTCAAGAGATTGATCTTTTTGGTGAAATTGCTGGCATATCATTTAGTCTAGACACAAGCACTTTTGTTGGAATAGATGATAAAACATATGGAAGATTTCTAGAGTACAATTGATGTCATGCTAACAGATATCATTAATTGTGGATCTCATTCCTCCCATGATTCTCACTATTGGTATATTTATCAGTGGATGGAGATTAATGTTGGAACCATAATCTGATTTGATAGGAAACCAAGTGGCAAAGCGTCTAGAAGCCACATAATTATAGCTTGGAAAAGACCTCAAATTTTAAGGTATTTTTCTATATTTTAAAATTTTCAGGTAATCAAGTCATGGGTGGAAGTCAACAGTTAAAAGGGTAGTAATTTTGGTAGTTGAGGATCAAGCCATAGAAAATCAAATTCCAGATTCGAAGCAGAAACTCAAGGCATAGGATAAGCTCCATATTTAAAGGAGGATTGATTCAATACTTGTAGTAAAACATAAATACAGATTCAATCACTTCAATTATATATAGCAAGGGTGCATTAAAACATAAATATAGATTCAATCACTTCAATTCTAAATGTATTACATTTCATCTATATAGGTCAGAAATGTCAATGTAGTGAACATACCCTTTGCAAATAATCCTTTAAAGAATCCCAAGAGACTTTTGCTTTTGAAGGTGCAGACCACATGCAATCAGTCTACAAATCACTTGCCTCATCCATCTTAGCAACTTGTTGATAAATTTTCAACATTTGTATCATCACACTCTTTGATAAGTTTTTCTAAGGAGTAGAGTTTCTTGGATGTTTCAAATGGAAATTCAACTATAGTTATTATAAAATATACCACTACCTATTTCTAATTGAAATTTGAAAAGTTAGGAACATTTTCAAGGAAAAAAACCTAAATACTTGAAGCAAAATATTCGAATAATTCGTATGCCTTTAGATTATTGAACTAAAATGACAAACTTATAGAACAGTTACACGCTAATTTATTTTCTAATTTATGGAAGTAATGTATTGACCTGTGGAGCATCCAAAGAAATAACTAATTCACTTTCTATTGAGTTTCCCATTCTTTCATCTGGTTTTATTGCTTTAACACCTCCATGCTAGCCATTATCCATATGTAAACAATACTATTATGGACTATCCATGCTTCCTAATTGTTAGAATATAATCCATGCTGCCGCAAATACGTGGGGATCCATATTTGTAATTACAATTTTCAAACAAACACCATATTATCTTGCTATCCACAAAAGAATTAGGAGCTATTGTGCATGGAGCTTCCTTGAAGACTGTTGCTGGCTGAGCATTGTGCATGAAAACTGTGTATCATTGCAATTCTATATGTGTTGAAGACTGTCTGGTGCTGTGTTGGAGACTGCTCTTAGTGAACACGTTGAAGACTGATATATATCATACATATATTGCGTCATGACTACTACTGCGTGCGTTGGAGACTACTGCGTTAGTTGAAGTTGTCCTGCTGCTGCGAGTCCAGTGAAGATTCAGCTGCGTGGAGGTAAAACGTTTTTGTTTGTTGAAATACAAAAACCCTAATTCCTGTGCATGGAGTGTGGTAGCAAATATTGCTCATATGTATGATATGGCTGCTGTATGAGCCCGAGAATGTTATGTTGTGTGTTTGATGAGCATGTGTCTGCTATAAACCTGAATTAAAGTAGTGGAAGAATTTGCAAGTGTTGATGAGTGACTCATACATTTGCGTGGAGGTAAAAGCCATTCATATTATATGCAATTGATTCATAAACCCTAGGTTTTTGCATGAATCCTATCATTGAGTGAAGAGCCTCGTGATTGCTATATTGAAACCGTGACTGTTGCATGAAGAATTTTATATTCTACCTATGAATGTTATAACATGGAAGTATTGTATTTTCTCCTTTCGATCTAAAGCTGTGCTTTGAGCTCGAAACTATGACCAGTATAGAAGAAAACTTGTTTGTTGTGACCACTTTGAAGACTAATTATCATTGGCGTTGTTGTAAAGCTTGAGGAAGGTGGCAGAGACTTCGACCTGCACCTTTACTCTTTCGTCTTTTCTCTTATTGTTTTAGTTGCAGAATTGTGTAATAAACTACAGAATCATATTGTAATTTGTAAAGGAGCAGGAATCTAAACCTGCATTCCATATCTTTTTCCAAGTATTCTGTAAGTTGCAGATTCATCACAGAAAATGCACTCTTTTGCATCTATTGTTGGCGATGCCACTCTCTCTTGCTTTAAGAGAGGCAGAGGAAGAAGAAACTTCAGAGGTAGAGGAGGCAGAAACAACTTCAACAAAAGATCAGAGTTGCAGTACAAGCGTTGTGGAAAGACTGGGCACACATCAGATCAGTGTTGGGCTTTGTGGGACTCCATCAAAGACAAACAGAACCAGAAGAAAGATGACCAAGATGCTAGTAAATCTTCTGATTCTTGTATTGTTGCACATTGTAATCTTGGAATTAATGAAATGACTTCACTTTCATCTTACAAAGATTGTTGGCTGCTTGATACTGGTGCAACATCACACATGAAATTTAGAAAAGATTGTTTTGAAGAGCTTAATGAAACAATAGATGGCATAGTTTACTTTGCAGATAAGTCAAGTCTTAAACCAAAGGGAATGGGCACCATTCAACTGAAGATGCCTGGATTCCCTGATTTCTTGTTGAAAAATGTTCTCTATCTTCCAAAGTTGCAGAGAAGCATGTTGTCCTTGGTGAAGATTCTACAACAAGGCCATTCCATCCACATGTTTGATGGAATTGTTGAAATAAGAAATTCCTCTGACAACCAAGTCATCATGACTGGATACGAAGATGGGAAGCTGCTGAAGCTCAAGGGTTCATCTGCAAGAGTTCAGAACTATGCCTACCTCTCTCAGCATGGAGAAGGTAATTTGTCATCTAGTTCATTGTGGCATGCAAGATTTGGTCATCTAAATTATAACAGTCTTCGTTTGTTGAGAAAGAATGGTGTATTTGGTTTGCCCACCATTCCCAAAGAGAACGAAAAATGTGATGCATGTATATTAGGGAAACATAGTAAGCTGCCATTCCATGAATCTAATTTCAGAGCAAGTAGGAAATTAGAATTAGTACATTCTGATTTATGTGGCCCAATGCCAACTCCTTCAGCAAATGGGAATAAGTATTTTATGACATTTGTTGATGACTGCTCAAGAATGTGCTGGATTTACTGTTTAAAGACAAAATCAGAAGCATTTCAAACATTCAAAGACTTTCATGCATTGATAGAAAAACAAGCACAATCAAAAATTGGTACACTTCGTACTGATAATGGGAAAGAATACACTTCAAATGCTTTTGAAAATTATCTTCGGCAACATGGAATTGCACATCAGACTACAGTTCCCTACAATCCTCAACAAAACGGTGTAGCAGAAAGAATGAATAGAACCATAATGAATATGGTTCGATCAATGATGTTTTTCAAGAATGTAAAACTAATGTTTTGGGGTGATGCAGTATAATGTGCAGCCTATTTGAGAAATAGAAGTCCCTCAAATGCTCTTGATAACAAGACTCCACATGAAATGTGGTTTGGCCATCTCCCTTCAGTCAGGCATCTCAGAGTTTTTGGTTCCACTTGTTATGCCTTGATTCCAAAGGAGCAAAGAAACAAGCTTGGTGCTCAAAGCAGAAAATGT